>CAUYRH010156393.1:0-51638 GCA_963574655.1 Perodicticus potto | reverse complement strand
CCTTCTAGAATGTCTTACTAAATGCAGAATATAAATATTGCGTCTTAACACAATAACTAAGAAAATGCCATGAATGCTATGTTAACCAGTGTGATGAAAATATTTCAGATTGTATATGAAACCAGCACATTGTACCCCATGATTGCATTAATGTACACAGCTATGATTTAATAAAAAAAAATTTTTTTAAAGATCATTAATTATTTTCAAAAGTTGAAAGAGTAAGCATATTCTTTTTTATTCAACATAATTTAGTATGCTGCGGAAGTTTAAAGATAGTTTTAAGTGTGCAGGGATACAAATAATGTCAAAAAACACTGGCCTAGAACATGGAGTTGACTGCCGTCTCAGACTGAGAAACCCAGGAATCAGGAAGGGCACTGGACTTCACTGTAGAGCTTCTGCGTGGATGGCAGGCTACTCAGCACGCCCCCTCCCAGCCTGGTGGAAGAGCAAGGTGAAAGCCTGGTACTATGGAATTGAGACTTCTTGTTGATCTAACACAGTGGTTCTCAACCATGCTAATGCTGCGGCCCTTTAACACAGTTCCCATGGGTCGCGACTCACAGGTTGAGAACCACTGAAAGGATCTTCTGTTTGCTGAGCTCTAAGAAGCACTGAAGGACAAAGCTAACCTACGAAACTCATGTACATGAACCAAGTTGGATGGTTGGTTTGTTATCGTTTTGAGAAGCAAGTTGCGGAGAGACATGTCAGGGATCTTACCTTCTTTGACAGGGGAGAACAGAGTCCTGCCATCTTTGGGAGAGACGAGAACAAGGGCACCTGGGATGTAACAAGCATAAGATGTAAAAGGATGCCTCGGCACATTACTGGCAGAGCACCCGGCACAGACCTTGGAGTTCTCAGGCAGGGGCTACCAGGGAAGCTTGGTGGGAAAAGCAGTGACAGATGAAAGTCAGGAATGGAAAAGCACCAGGGTGGCGGTGCTCAAAAATCTGCCTACAAGGCCTGAAGCAGCCATGGCAGTAGCAACCCCTCCAGCAGGAGGTGCTCCAACTAGGAGACCATGGAGGCTTCAAAGCACAGCATGAGTTTGAGGCCTGGCACAGATTCTTCAGGAACATCCCAGTGGGGTAGTACTGCAGGAAGAAATAGCCTGGGTACAACTTGTTTGCTGGTGTGTACAGGATTTTCATATATTGCTTTCTGCATCACACTGAGCTCTTTCCTCTTTAAAGTAATTTTAAAAATAGTTTGGCCTCTTTCCACTCTCCTCCTAGTTCCCTCCTCAAATTCTGAAATTAACCATTTTGGCATCCAATTACCCTTCTGATATTTCCTCTGTCCTGATAATTAAAGAAGTAATAACAAGCTCTCTTAAAATATTCGCTTTTTTTTTTTTACTTGCTTTGAATCTGAAACAGATATTTGCTTTATTGTCAATGCTATTTAGTCAGTGATACCATGTGTTAGAGAGTCCTCTCAGCGGTAATAAAGTTCTAAAGAGACACGTATCACAGGTGTCTGGGTGTCTAGGAATTTTTAATTGCCATCAAAAAAATCAGACTTTGACCAAACTAAGGAAGGACAAAAGCATTTACCCTGTGAATAAAGTTTATAGAATATGGAGGAGGAATTGTACATTAGCCCACATCTGGGAGGAGAGGTAAGTACTAGAATTAAGTGTTCTTCTGGAAGATGAGAAACAGGGATGGAGATGTTCCTCAAACGAAAAGAGATACTCTTATCACAAAATAAGAGAAAGGATGCTGCCAGAACAAACCAGAAGAGAAACACAATCCAGTCAAATGCAAACTCCCCTCCTGGTTAGGAAGGAGTTTGCTCTTTAAAAAGTGCTTCATTTCGGCACGGCGCCTGTGGCTCAGCGGGCTAAGGCACCAGCCATGTACATCTGAGCTGGTGGGTTCGAATCCAGCCCGGGCTCGCCAAACAACAATGATGGCTGCAACCCAAAAATGGCTGGGTGTTGTGGCGGGCGCCCGTAGTCCCAGCTACTTGGGAGGCTGAGGCAAGAGACTCGCTTGAGCTCAGGAATTGGAGGTTGCTGTGAGCTGTGATGCCACAGCACTCTATCCAGGGTGACAGCTTGAGGCTCTGTCTTAAAAAAAAAAAAAAAAAAAAAAAAGTGCTTCATCTCTGTGGTCACAGCTACCTGGGAAGCTGAGTCAGGAGGATCACTTGAGCCCAGGAGTCTGAGGCTGCTGTGAACAACAATGATAATGATGCCACTGCACTCCAACCGAGGCAACAAAGTAAGACCTTGTTTCCAAACAAAACAAAACAAAACGCCTTATTTACTCACTTGGTCATTCACACTAGATGGTTTAGAAGGAAAACTCAAAAGACCCATCTCTTACCACTTATGTTCCAAAAATAATGCTGAGTAGCCATTTCCCCTTTTGCACTCCTTTGAACTTTGTTCTTCCCTCATTTGTTTTCCAGGACATTGCTCATAAACCTTTCTTAAAAAGTGGTTCGATGTAAATTCAAAATACTGTTCCCCAAAATAGAAAATAGAGAAGTAATTTCTTTTTCCTTTGGCTTTCCCTCCAGCTTCCCTATAAATCTACTAATATTCAACCCAGGCAGGTAGAAGAGAGGTACCTATCTTATCCTATAGAAAGGAGAATTTTTATACTTCTCAAACTTTTCTTTCCTAAATATTTTTCTGTTGCTCTTTATTCGGTAAGCCTTCAACACCTATGAATAGTCTCTGAGAATTTTGAGATAAGGAAATAAATTAGAAGTTGGATCTAACAGTGTCTTCATTTCTACTAGCCATCTCTACAGTCCTGGGGAGAGGGAGATCAGTACAATCAGAATAGGTACATTATCAAAACAGTTCATTTTTAATAATTACGAGACACACAAAGAAATAGGAAGGCGTCACTCATACATAGGGGGGAAAGCAGCAATAGAAACTGTGCAAGGGCCTAATTACGCATTACTGACTTAGATAGTTCTTCAAAACAGTTTTTATAAATATGTTCAAATAACTAAAGGAAGCAGTGTTTAAAGAATTAAAGAAAGGCATGATGACAATGTCTAACCAAATCGAAGACATCAATATAAGATAGAAATAATTTAAAAATAACTCAGTGGAAGTGCTAGAGTTAAAGAACACAATAGCAGAAATAAAAAATTCACCAGATGATCTAAATAGTACATAGGAACAGAAAAAAGGAGGAATCAAAAAATTTTAAAATGGATCATTGGAAATTAGGCAATCAAAAAACAAAAAAAAATGAAGTGAAATGGAGCCTCAGACAAACAAGAGGCAACACTAAGCTCTCAAGTACAAAATGGGAGAATCAGAAGGGAGAGAAAGAAAGGAGAAGAAGAAAATGCATATAATGGTTGACAACTTTACAAATTCGATGATAAACATTAATCTATACATCCAAAAAGCTCAATAAACTCAAAGTCAGATAGGCGTAAAAAGAACCACACCAAACACAGCATACTCAAATGTTGAAAGACAAAGAAAAAAACGTGAGCAACAATAGAAAAGCAATTCATTACATAGAGGGAATGTACCTTCTCCTTAAGCATATGGAATATTTTTCCAGAATGGACCATATAATAGGTGATATGACAACCACAATAAATTCAAAAGGATTGTAATCAAATAAAGTATATTTTTCAACTACAAGAGAATGAAATTAGAAATCAGTAACAGAAGAAAATGTAATAAATGTACAAATATGTGGATATTAAACAGCACATTCCTAAAAAACCAATGGATTAAAGAAGAAATCAAAAGGGAAATAAGAAAATACTTTGAGACAAATGAAAACAAAAACACAGAAGACCAAAATGTATGAGATGTAGCCAATGCAGTGCTCAGAGGAAAATTTATGGTTACAAATAAAAAAATATGTTTTATTTGGTTTTTTTAGAGACAGGGTCTCACTTTATCACCCTTGGTAGAGTGCTGTGGCGTTATAGCTCACAGCAACCTCTAACTCCTTGGGCTTAGGCCATTCTCTTGCCTCAGCCTCCCAAGTAGGTGGGACTACAGGCACCGACCACAATGCCCGGCTAGTTTTTGTTGCAGTTTGGCCAGAGCTGGGTTTGAAACTGCCACCCCGGGCATATGGGGCCGGCGCCCTACTTACTGAGCCACAGGCACCGCCCAAAAATATTTTTAAAAAAAACAAAAAAACTCAAGTCTATAGCCTAACCTTTGAATGTAAGAGACTAGAAAGTAGAAACAAACTGAGCTGAACAAGAAAAATGGAAATGAGTAGAAATATAGAATGAAAAAAACAATAGAAAAAAACCCAACAAAACTAAAAATGGGTTCTTTAAAAATATAAAAACTAACAGCTAGCAAGACTGGACAAGGAGGAGACAAGACTTATCGTTATTAAAATCAGAAACCAAAGGAAATGCATCACTGCAGATGCTGTTGCAGAAATAAAAGTCTAAGAATGGAATAATATGAATTATAATTTTAAAAACTAGATAACTTACATGAAATGAACAAATTCTTAGACATAAATTATAGAAATTGTCAAAAAGAAATTGAAAATATGAATGAACCTAAAACAACCACCACAAGATTGAATACATAATGTAAAAACTTCCCACAAGGCAAAGCACAGGCCCCAGTGGCTTCACTGATAAATTCCATACAACATTTAGGAAGAATGAACACTAATTCCACAAACTCATTTAGAAAATAGAAAACTTCCCAACTCAATTCTATGAAGCCAGTATCACACTGATGCCTCAACCAAAGACATCTCAAAAAAAACCACAAAAACCCAAAAATCTTAAGACCAACATCATTTATGAATATAGATGCAAAACGTTTGAAAGTATTAGCTAATTCAAAATTGAAATCAAATTTAGCGATGTGTAAAAAGGATCATCCTCCATGACAAAGTGTGGTTTATCCCTGGAATACAAGGTTGACTTAACATCTGAAAATCCATCAATGTAATACATGATATTGCTACAAAAGAATGAAGGATAAGAAAATATCATTACCTCTTTTTTTTTGAAAGGCAGGGCAAAAGTGAAAGAAAGTTTAGAGTGTTGGTAGAATGTCTGTGCAGGATGAAGGAAGTTCATAAAAGGGAATTTATGAAGGAATTTACATGTGATCCAGTTCACTATGTATTTCCTCTCAAATCAGTTGGCTTGCAATCTTGTTTAAACAAATGTTTCAAGCCTTTGATATTTGACAGACCTTCCAAAAACACAACACTAAATTTGGTATTTTTGAAATATTTCTTAAAACTGTATAGGAAACATTGTCAAATATGAAAAAGTGATTGATTTTATGTGAGTTATGGTTATATACATATATATATTCCAATATTATAAAGCATTGTTCTATTCTACCATATATTAAAAAATGTTAATTCCTCTAAAAAAAAAAAAAGAAAGAAAACATCATTACCTCAATAGACACAGAAAAGGCATTTAACAAAATCCAGTCATCTTTAATAATGAAAGCACTCAACAAACTAGGAATAGAATTTCTCAACCTAATTAAGGATGGCTATGAAAAAAACATAGCTCAAATAATATTTAATGATGAAAGACTAAATGTTTCCCCTTAAGATTAGAGACAAGATGAGGATGTGTGCTAACCATTGCATTTCATTCAACATTGTATTAGAGGCTCCAGACAGGAGACCAGGTAATCAGAAATCAAAGATATCCAGATTGGAGGGGAAGAAATTAAGTTATTTCTACACACACATGATCTTATATATGAGAAATTCTAAGGAATCCACTAAAAAACTATCAGAATACACACGTTCAACAAGTTTGCAAAATACAAAGTCAACATACAAAAATCAATCATATTTCTGTAAACTAACAAACAGTTCAAAAAACATTTTTAAAAGCATACAATAGAATCATAAAATACTTACAAATAAATTTAACAAAAATGGAGGAATTTTATACTAAAACCTCTAAAACATTGCTGAAATTTTTTAAAAGGCTGAAATAAGTATAAGGAAATCCTACGTTTGTGCACCAGAAGACTTCATATTGTTAGGCCGCCTATGCTTGCCAGATTGACTTACAGATTCAGTGCAATTCTACTAAAATTCCAGCTGGATTCCTTGCAGAAATTGACAAACTGATCCTAAAATTTTATGGAAATATAGGAACCCACAGCAACGGAAACAATATTGAAAGATAACAAAAAATTTGGAGGACTCAACTTCATTTCAAAACTTACTTATTCTAAGATGGTGTGTTACTGGCGTGAAAACAGATATACAGGTCAATGAAATAGTTTAGAGACCCTAGAAACAAAACTTTACAGCTATCATATTTTCAATAAATATGCCAAGATAATTCAATGGTGAAAGAAGTCTTTTCAACAAATAATGCTAAGAGAATTGATTATCTGAAGACAAAGTAATGACATAGAACTCTTAACACTATACAGAAAAATTAACTCAAATGGGTCATAGACATAAATGTAAAAACTAAAACTATAAAACTCTAAGAATATAATATGAGCATAAATCTTTGTGATCTTAGATCAGATGTTTTCTTAGAAGACAGAGCACCAAAAGCACAAAAGTAATACAATTAAATTTAATTTTATCAAAATTTAAAATGTTTGGGATGTAAAAGATGCCATCAGGAAGACAAGTGACATGAAGGGTAAAAACATTTATAAATCATGTACCTGATGAGGGACTTATATCCAAAACATAGAATGAACTTAATAATAAAAACAGAAACAAGCCCTTAAAAAAATGAACAAGTGGGGGCAGCACCTGTGGCTCAAAGGAGTAGGGCGCCAGCCCCATGTGCAGGAGTTGGTGGGTTCAAACCCAGCCCCGGCCAAAAACTGCAAAAAAAAAAAAAAAAAACAACTGAACAAATGATTTCAAAAGACATTACTCCAAAGTTATAAAAAAATGGCCAATAAGACATAAAAATACATTCAGAACCAAAATCTAGCCATTAACCAAATGTAACTCAAACCTACAAGAGATAGCCCTTCAGACCACATAGGATAACTTTTATCAAAAAATACAAATCATAACCAGTATTGTCAAGGATGTGAAGAAACTGGAAAGTTTATCTGTGGCTGATATATAAATTGGGTATGGTGACTCTGAAAAACAGTTTGGCAGTTCCTCAAAATGTTAAATGTCCATGTGACCCAGTCATTCTATTGCCAGGCCTATACATACACACACACACGAAATGAAAACATGTGTCTACATAAAACACTTGCACACATACATGAATGTTCACAGCAAATTTATTCAGGACTCCATAATCCCAATCTAAATGCCCATCAACTGAGTGAAGATATAAAACGTAGTATGCCCAAACAATGAAACTTCATTCAAAAGTGAAAAAGAATTATAGACACATACTAAGATGTGATTTATCTGAAAACATGCTAAGTGAAAGAAGCCAGTCACCAGAGACTCTGTATGGCAGGTAGTAAGGTTTCATTTCAATGAAATGTCCAGAATAGACAAATCCATGGAACAGAAAGATTTGCAGTTTCCCAGGCCTAGGGGAGATAAAAGGAAATGGGACGATAGAATGATAAAAATGTTCTAACATTAGATCTGTCTGCTTGGGATAGTGGAACAAAATATTATAGACTGTGTGGTATAAACAACAAAAATTTATTCTCTCACATGTCTGGAAGCCAGAAGTTCAAGGTCACGGTGTCAGCACATTTGGTTTCTCCTGAGGCCTTGGTGGCTTGCAGATGGGTGTCTTCTCACCATGTCCTCATGTGGCTGTCCCTGGGTTTGTGTGCTGCTTCCTAATCTCTTTTCACAAGGACACCAGTCAAAGTGGAATAGGCCACATCCACATGACTTCATTTTACTCTAATTATCTCCCTTAGGGCTCTATTTGAAAATAGTCATATTTTGAGGTACTGAGGGTTAGGATTTCAACATAAGAATGGGGGGACACAATTCAGCCCATAATAGTGGTGATGGCTGCACAACCCTGTGAATCCACTAAAGGCTATTCAATTGTGCCATTTAAATCAGTGAATTTTATGATGTGTATATTACATTTGGTAAAGCAATCATCTTAAAAGTAGATGAGGCATGTAAGACTTTCAAGCAACACAGTGAAAGGACACAATTTAGTTTTATAAAAATTTCTTGGTAGAAAGAAATTTTCTCCTCATCTAGGATGAAAGTACAAGGAAGTTGGAGACAAAATTGCCAATAAAGAGACGAGTGTGATAATCCAGGTTGGGTTTCCTAGGTTCTCAACCAGACCAGAGATGCTAAAATGAAAAGGTAGCAGGTGTCAGTGACTTGCCTAACTAGACACAATCCCCTCCCAGGAAACAACCCCAAGGCCAAGTTGCAAGGGCTGGCCACAGAGGCAACAGGGGATATGTGTGTGGGACTCTGAGAAGTCTTGCAAAGTCTTGAAGATCTAACTGACTTAGTACCTGGAGCCCCAATAGTGTTTTGTTTTGAATTACGTCTAAAGCTTTGAACAAAATAAAACCTCAGCCTTTGTGTTACTCAGAAGAAATGGCACAATGAAGTCATTACCTTTCACTGACATATTTAGCACAAATGATTAAGGGATCTATAGGCCACTTGTCAGACTCTAAGGGCAGGGACAGGCCTGTAGACCCTGGTGAGGGGAAAGCTGGAATGACAGAGGCAAAGCACATATGCCAATGGGCTCGCAAGGGCCACCTGCCCCATGTGGACACCAGGAGGGGAAGAGCTTGCCCAACTCAGGGAGCAGAACGGGAAGGGCAGGAAAACCATGTCACTGCACCTGGCTCTGTGAGATAGTGGCCTTGACTTAACAGGAAAAGAGCTTTCTTAGTTTATTTCTATGGTTTCTGGTTTAGGACTTGGTTTTCTAATATCATTCTCTGCTATACCAACAGTCAAGTACAACCAAGTTAAATAAAGATATCCACAGAGGGTGACATTCACTCTGTGTGTGCCCACCCCCCAAGCATGCATCTCTCTGTCTCATAGATAGGCCACACACACAAACACAATTGCCAAAAACAATCGATCAGAGAAACACATTTTTTCTCTGGGCCCTACATCTTCCTTGCTGTGGTTGTCCTCTCCCCTATAAAGAGCTCAGATTCTCAACCCTTCTCTGCCTTCTCCCTCTCACAATCTGCTTATTTAAAAACTGGGTTCTAATCCCTGAAAGTGAGGATTCAGCCCAGTGTAGTGATAGAGATTCGACCCCTGATGACCTCCATTTGATCTAGCACCTCTATCACTGACCTCTCTTCCTGTCTCTGACCCTCCGTTTCCTCATCTAAAAAACAAAATGAATATAGCAGCATCACCTGTGCTTGCCAGGGTTGTTAGGAAGTTCTCAGGAAGTCATACATATGACGAAGTGCATGCAAGACTCACATGAGACAGTATTAGGACCCTTCCCTGGGGCATTAACACTTCACCACCTTTACATTTTTGCAGCATGGAAGTTTAGCTTTGAGCCAAGAGGTGACAGAATATTTGGGGGTATGGGCAAGGCATCCCCCAGACTTCTGCAATCACACAGCGGCAAGGACCCCTCTTCTGCCTGCATGTAAGATCTCTCCACGACACACACAGGCAGTGCACACACAAGGGTTTTTAATCCCTCAAGCTACTCCAAAATTTCCACTCAAGTCTCAATTGTGCATTTTCATACCATTTTGGCTCAATGTAGAAGTGGAAAATTCCCACCAAGTCCTCTCCTCGCCGTCCAATGATGGGGTTGATAAGCTGGACGGATGAGGAAAGGAGTTTCATTTGTTTTGCGCCATCTGCTGGACTGTGGCTGGAGGTACAGGGTTTGCTCTCCAATTGGCAAAGAGCTGAGAACCTGCCAGTCCCTGTCCCAGGGAGGTGGGGAAGGGAGAAGGTGGCCTGGGCTGGCTGGAAGGCTGGTCCTCACCTGTGAGAGAGAGCACCTCCCCAGGACCAGGATGCAGCCAGACTGACCCCAACCCATCCCTCTTCCACAACAGGTAACAACCTACAAGTAACTGAACTGGCCCCTACCCTCCCAAGACCCCGCAAGGTTGTCAACTACTTTATAGATGATAACCATCACCCTGGACCTTCTTACCAGAGTGTAAACCTCTTGAGAGCAGGATGAACATCCTCATTCTTTTTGCACCACCGCCTTCTCCTTCCACTCCCACCTACACACACTGTGTAGTCTGGATTGAGAACACTGCCCAGGAAATGCTTGTGCTGGACTGGGCAAGTAGGGTTTCTTCAGCCTCAAAAGAGTGAAATTTTAGATGAGCCTCTATAGCCAACTGAGACTGTTGCAACCTCGGTGTACACGGGGAAGCCCCTTCCTCCTTCTCCACCCCAATGAAATGGGGACACTAACCCTGGCTGATGACAGCATGAGGCCACAGGTGGACTCTGCAGGAGGAGTTACTCAGAATCCAACCCATACACCTGCAGATACCACTGGGAGCCTCCTCCATGCCGAGGGCAAGTGGGCAGGATGGGGGGAGCAGAGAAAAGAGACCCTCATGGTTCATGCCTGCAAAGGGCTTGGAGGCCCAATCAGGTGACAAATGGTACCCACACAAGAGCAAGCCAGTAACTGCAAATAACAAACGGGCTATTCCACCATAACCCCATGCCAGTCAGAGGACACGCTGGGCTGATCTGGGAAGCATGCACAGAGATGCTCAATCCTGATTGGAAAATTCCCCAGGTGTGGCACCATTAGGAGTGGCCTGAGACTTTTTTTTTTTTATTAAGTCATTTGTACATAGATCACGTATTACATTTATGCCATTACGGGATTCAATGTGTTGATTATTTGTACAAATTAGAGTGTTCACATCCTACTAACCAACATAGCCTTCACCTCATTTACCCAATTACAGCGTTAAGACATTTATGTTCTACACCCGATAGATCCAACTTGTACTTGCAATATGCTCCATAGGTGTGGTCCCCCTACTAACCCTCCCTCTATTAACCCACCCCTCTCCCTTTCCCTCCCCTTCTCTCCTTCATCCTAGGCTATAGTTGTGTTACATTTTTCATATACAAGTGTGAGTGATTATAAACTGGTTTCACAGTAGTACTGAGTACATTTGTTAAAGAGACTCATTAACGCCTCTGCCTCTGGAGACGAATCCTGTTCTTTCCAGCCCTGCCCCCTCCCCTGCATTTCAACCTCTTCCCATGCCCTAGAGAACCTCTCCCAGTCAGTCTTGGCTCACCAATGACCTCCTGCTCCCCCAGATGCCCACAAGCTCTCAACATCTGTACACAGGATAGATCACACAATTGTAACCTCAAGTCTTCTGATGCTACATGTCTGTTAGCTCAGTAAGGGAGGCTGTCTCTCCATGTGGCCTCGGGGCACCTGGAACAGTGCTACCATGTAGGATGGGCTCAAAGTATTGGCAGCTCCCACCTCTCTGTGGCCTCCAGCAGAGCAAAGACCAGCCACCATCCTAGCCAGGCAGCAGCTGCAGACAAACTCCAGGACAGTGGCTCAGGAAGTCATTCAGGGACGGGAAGAGGAGGCACATGTGGCCCCTACCTCCAGGCTGTAAGTCTGCCATTCTCTTATTAAGACACCACCTTTCCTACCCTAAGCTGTGTGGTTTTAGGACTTTTCTCTTTGAAGGCAAATCCTAACCCTCAACCTTATTTGGAGTTCACCTGGACAGCAACAGAAACAAGAAGTGACATCACAATCTGGTTTGCCTCGGGTCCTGGCAGCTCCAAGGGCTTCTCAAAGACACACAAAAATGTGTCCGTGAAATTCTCTCAAGGGGTAGCTTGCTCTCTCTCCAAGTGCATGTCAAAAATATTGTTCCTGCTGGAATGTCAAGACACAGAAGAGTAGTCTCAAACCAAATATGTTTAGAAACACTGAGCTAAAGGAATTTACATAGAATTTTGTATTTGTTTTGTCTTATTTCCTTTTCCTGCAGAAACTTTCAGAGCCGTTCATGCGCATTTAAGTCTCTCAGAAGGGGCTGGAGAACATCCCTCCAAATACATTTGATCACGAAAATGTACCTCTCCCCCCAGAAAAGTTTAGCAAACGCCATTTATGACTTCACTTTCAATTTTTTTTGGAGAATCCCTCATAAAGTTCTCAGAGCTCTTTTCCCCAGGTATTTGGCGTTTTTTAGAAATTACAATAGAGATATAGATACAGACACGTAAAATACCAAAGTAAGATCTTCATGGCAGAAAATTTGGAGAATGAAAAAATCTACAAAGAACATTTTAAACCATGAAAAAGTAAACGGCATTCCAGCCTTGCAAGTTTGTTTGTTTGTTTGTTTTTTACTGAAAAATAATTAATCTTGTAGAATGTCTGCTATATGGGAAGACCCATGTGGCCTTTCCAAATAAAATCTTACCTTTTTGTACCCTGGGTCATACCTCATTTATTGAACCCTAATGGTCAAAGATCATTTGCTCCCCCCATAACCCTGAGCATGCCCTAGGCCTCACCAAAATTGACACCCTCAGAAATAAAAGCAAATATGAAATTTTTAAGGCTGCTATGAACACAGGGAGGCAACCAATGGACCAAAGGAAAGCCACAGGTTCATAAGAAAGGTTGCCACATTTTACCAGGCACCACTAAGTTATCTAAATGCAGTAGTGCTTTGCTTACGTGCAGGGATGCTTTATGAGAAATGCAGCGTTAGGTGATTTCCTCCTTGTGTGGACATCAGAGTGTATTTATGGAAACAGCATGGCACAGCCTCCTGCACACTTAGGCTGGGTGGCATACTGCTCCTTGGCTACAAATCTATTCGGCGTGTTCCTGCGCCAAATACTTTAGGCAACTAATATGATGGTCAGTATTTGTGTATCTAAACACATCTAAAAATAGAAAAGGTACCATACAAATACAGTATTATAACCTCAGATTGCCACTGTCAGTGGTGTCATCCATCAATGACCAAAAAGTCATTGTATAGCACATGACCAGGAACAGAGTCACAGAAACCAAGAGACTTCCAGTGTGAAGAGACCAAGATGAATGAAAGAAGGAATTCGGAATTTGGGTTTCCTAGAGGACAAAATGAAGAAATAGGATTACACGACATCTCAAGTCATTTTTAATGTGAATATTCAATACCATCACCATTGCTAAATTCTCAGACCAAACGTATTATCTTGGAAAAATGCCTGCCCAAGCAGAAGGAGCGAGAATTGCAAAAGCCAAATCTACCCTATCTCTCGGGGACTATTGCCCTTTCCTTCCTATGTTGTCAAATACTCTACACAGATGAAATCATATTTTCAAGAAAACTAGTTAGACGATACAGAAGTTACCAACGGACTCCACGTGAACAGGCTGTGGTCTGTAGACTGCCTTGGAATCAGATGTGCATGCACCATGCCTGAGCTCTTTTGCTATTGCAGGCTGCCTCCCAACTAGTATTTCCAACTCATTATGCAATAACTTCTAGGCCAGCTAGGAACAAAAATATTAAATGCAAATAATATATCTATGCTAAGAAGAGAGAGAGAGAATGAAGGAGAGAGAAGTATCAGTGAGGTTAGCTATTATAAATACAAATTTTCAAGAAATTACAATATTCCAAGGTCCAGGGATCAAACAAAACAGAAAACACAGACAAAGGCGCCCATTCTCTTCCTCAGGCCAGGTAGGAACGCCCTGCAGAGATCCACATGGAATCTCACTAGGGCTGGACAGCACACAAGGCTACAAGATGGAACAGTATCATAGCCGGTTCCTTACACCTACAACACCTATTCCCATCCCCAGTCCATTTTCTTGGGAAATGTCTCTTAAGTCGGTGTTTTGTTCTTTCACACTCCCATCCTTAACGTTTGCGAGTTGAGCCTCTTGGCTGTAATCCTCCTTGGCCTCTTTGCTCTCTTCATGCTATTCTTGTCTCTAGCCTTCCTCAAGCCTACCCAGGGCTACGAACGTCTTACATGATCACTTTGATCATGGCACTCCCCCACCAAAGCCCTTCACAGTTGCCCACTAAGTACAGAATTCAATCCAAACCCTTCAGCCCAGCACATGCTGCTGTCTACAATCTAATGTTCCAATCACTCCCTTTCCTTCCACTGCCATAGCTCTCAGACCCAGTGAAAACCCAGCAGGTGACGTAGCCCATGGATGGAGCATCTTCTTGCAACCTCCCTCAGCCCTAAGCAGGCTGGAATCAGACAGGGCGTCTGAAGGAGCAAACAGAACAATTAGCACAGCCACTCATGCAGTCTTTATGACATAGATATGTAGAAAATGGGACCAAACAGTCCCTGAAAAAAAAAAAAAAAAGAAAAAAAAACAGGATAGAAAAAGCAATTTTAAAAATATTGTGAACGCTTATGGTGCATCTTAGAAGGGACAGGTGAAACCTACTAAATGCAGAACACAAATGTTTTCACACAATAAACGAGAAAATCCCATGAAGGTTATATCAAACAGTTGGATGAAAACATTTCAGATTGTATATGAAGCCCACACACTGTACCCTATGATTGCACTAATGTACACAGCTATGGTTTAATAAAAAATAAAAACAAACAAACAAAAAAATATATATATATATATATAGTGAAGAGCAGCATGCTACTGCCTATGTTAAAACACATATTTTAAAAGCCTAAAAGAGAATAAAAAGTTGTATCAGTGGACATTGTTAGCCGACAGGATCCCAACGGTTTTTGTATATTTGTCACTCATCTGCACTTCTCAAATTTTCTGCATGAAATACTTCTGCAATAAAAAAATACTATTAAGACATTAGAAATTAATAGGAGATTGCTTCTGTAGCCTGCAGAGTGATTTTGCACATGGTCCTGGGCTGCTTTGTGATGTCACCCAGGCCATGTGCTATACAACCCTTGTCAGGCACATCCTCTGTAAGTTTGAACTTATTTCCAAATAAAGTGTCACAAAATAATGATAACAATCTACAATAATCCTGAGGTAATTTTTCTGAGCTCAGACACTGGATAACAAGAGGTATAAGTGAGTTCCTCAGATCAAAAACTAGCAGCATGAAGCCAAGGACCCTGACCTGTTCATTCAACCTTCCGGGCCACTGCCTTTAGACCCTGCTGCTTTGCAGCAAAACCTCCAAGGCCTACAAATCCCTTTGTGAAACTAAACCACAGAAAGAAAGAACCCTTGTCTGGCAGCTAAAGGCAATCTGCCAATTTATTTCCATCCTTCATCTAATTCTAAGTTAGCCAACTAAGTGAAAAAAGGTAACCAGAGACAGGAGAGAAGGCTGCTGATAAGAATGCCAGACAAGGAAATAAAACATTCACGAGAGTTCGTTCTCTAGGTCTCCAGCTCATGTGATGTGACTCTCAGTGACTGTGGCTGTTTAAAGAACCATGACTACATTAAAAAAAAAAGTGGACAAGGGGACAAAAAATAATGGTACAGAAAGAACATAGACAACTATAAAATACAGAATAGGATGTCAGGAGAATATCCAAGAGAGGGGCTGCTCTTTGACTAGACCTGACTCTTCTGGTCCCTCTAAAAGGGAACGATGTCCTTCTGCTGTTTAGAAGTACCTCTGGTAAAGCAGAGACCAAGCTGGGTGTATGGTATTTGCATCATATTCCTCGTGGGACTTACACAGATCAAACCATTTACACAGGTTGAGACAATTAAGTTTGCAAACTCAAAGTGCTAGATACTTCACTGCTGAATATCCCCACAGTCACCTTCAAAGTAGTCCCCTTGGTGATCCGGTGACTGTATTATTATTCAGCAAAGAGGTACACTGTGTGGTGCAGAAGGGAGCCACAACACGGCTGAGAATTCCCAAAGTGGGGGCTTTTCCAGATCCCGGCAGACAAAGGGAGGAACAGCATGATCAATTCACACACAACGTTTCTATCTAGAGATCAGGGAAGACAGACACTGTATTGGCCAGTTGCAAGGCAGATAGGCACTGCTCTGAACTGAATTCTCAAGAGCTTTTTATTGAGATTTGGGGGGCATCCATATACAAAGTAAAAAAGTGAGAAGTTAACAATCTCATGTTTTAATTAAACAGGTGGTCTTTTGTTCAAGAGGCTAGTGGGGTAAAGGACAGTGGCATACTAGATTATGGATCAAATGACATAGTGGTAGGGTCTTAATGAGGGACAGTTATAGCACACAGGTTAGATAGCTACGGCTTCAGGGTAATTGTCAGCTGTTTTCTAACTTTACTGATATCTTGTCTCTGCTAAGCTGCTGATTTCTATCTAAACATTTCCCAGACTAGTTTCTTATCTATTCTGCTGAACATTCTAACCCCCCACCCTCACCACTGTGGGGGGGGAGGGCTGAGGCTCAGGGCCATTCCCACATGAGTCCTCTGGAATGCCGGCCTATACTATGCTTCTAACCACATCATGTAGCACTTTTTCCAGGATGATTTCACGAATTTAATCATCTGACCTCATATATTGGCTTTCCCTCAGCATGCAGTCTATTATTCCCTATCTTGTAGGCACCTACCATGCATGTATTATATTGATTCTGCACCAAAATGCGAGAAGAGATCACACATGAGGTGAGAGCATTGTTGCTTCCCTTTGGCATTCAAGTGCTGGGTGTTCCAATGGAGGGCAGCCTCTCATGTCTAATTTAAGGGCACAGAGTAGCCCCCTTCCCCAAGTCCTATCCCCCAAAGAATGAGAGTTCGTTCTCTAGGTCTCTGGCTCATGTGCTATGACTCTCAGTGACTGTGGCTGTTTAAAGAACCAAGACTGCATTAAAGAAAAAAAAATGTGGACAATGGGATAAAAAACGGTGGTACAGAAAGAACATAGACATACTATAAAAAACAGAATAGGACATCAGGGGACTATCCCCAGAGAGGGGCGGCTCTCTGACTAGGCCTTGTCTTCCCCTTCCAGCTGAAGGCACAGCACAAAGTATCCTGTTACATGATGACCTGAGGCAAGTTATTTAACTTCTTTAAGCTTCAGTTTCCTTGTGTATAAAAAGAAAGGGTGGGGAGAGGGGAAGAATAGATGGGCACAGTAATGTAACAGAATCCAGCACTGTAAGCACTCCAATTTGTACAAATAATCAACACATCGAAACACGTAATGGCATAAATGTGTGACCTATGTACGAATGACTTAATAAAAGAAAGAATCCAGCACCGTGTCTAACACAAAGTACCTGCTGGTGAAGTCAATTCCCTTGCCTTTCCCCTCTTCCTAACAACCTCTATCTCATTATCAGTTACCCCTACAAGAGGTGCTAACTGGTTTAAGTTCACACTGAGGGATGAGTTGCTGATATTAGAGCCTTTTTTGAAAATTACTTCTTGCAGAGAAGAGGGAACTGGGTGCCAGTAGGACATAGAGCCATGGGTGGCCAAAACAAGGAGGGGCATGAAAACAGTCATAATGGAAGCTAAAGCAATAGCATCGCCTAGATTTGTCCCCAGGATACCAAAAGTAGGCAAAATAGACTTGAGTTTCTAGGAATTAGACATGCTTACTGAAGTCAAGTGATCACATATTCATAAGGTCAAAAACCGCAAAAGACATTCCAAGGACAGGTGTCAGGAACCCTGGGACCTTGCCCTATAGAAGCAGCAGAGGACACTTGGGTGAAACTACAACGTGGTGGGCGTCAGATGTTTGAGCTCTAATCTCTACCCTGTCACAGAAGCAGTATGACTTGGGAAAAGCTGCCCAATCACAATAGGACTCATTACCCCCCACAGTAAAATGGGAGTGATCATGAGTTATTCATGAACTACTGAGTGGGCAAATAAGAATAAATGTAGAACATCTAGCCCCATGGCAGGTTAGGTCCTCAAACAAGAAGAACCTCTTCTCATTACCCTTGTGATCTTAGGAAGACATTTCCTCCCTGCATATCATTTCCTCACCTCTAAAAGGGGAAGCAGGAAATTAGAAGATAACCTCTGGGGTCCTTCCAGAATGAAAACTTATCCGATTCTCAGGCCAAGGCCCAGCCTCTCTCAAGGCAGCACCCACTTGGGGACCTGGCCTAAGTCTGGCAGCTGCTTCTGTTGTGCAAAGATACAGGACAATGGGACAAAAGAACCCATGGCAGAAACAATTCCACCCAGGCCCACTGGAAGGAAAGATTGTGTCCAGATCATTCTGAAAACAAGACGTGACTTTTTTTTTTTTTGGTTTTTGTTTCAGGTCAAGAAAATAAAAGGATAATGTCAAGCTGAGCATAAGCTCTGGAGGCTTCTGCACTATCACATATCTGGTCAGAAATGCCATTTTAACTGATGTAAGTGTGAAGGAGTTGAAACCCCAGGGATTAAATTTCTGCTGAAATACATATGTTTTCTGAAGGCGATAAAAAAAAGAGCTATTGGCCAGGGAATGCAGAGCCTTTTGGAAAACTGTTCGAAGCCTGTTATTGGAGGTATCAGATGCCACTGGCCTTTCAGGGCCCCCATCGTGTTGTAGGTTACACTGAGATCACACCTGGATCTATGCTGGCTGTGGGCCGTGGGTGGGGGGAGAGACACCTGTCATAACTTGTCTCACATGTACACACACACATTCCGAGGCCTGGGAACTTTTTCCCCCGCACAAAGACATGTTTTATGACTATGCTTGTATTTTTATGGCAAAATAATCCCACATTTGCCCGAGAGGAAGGGGGATCTGAGCAGCCTGGGAGCCTGGACACCTGGGCTCTGCCAGGCTAGTCCCATCACAGCCCACCTTGTCCCCTCGGCCTGCTGCCAGGTGGCGTCCTGCTCTGCAAACTGAGTCAGGGAGGGTGCTCCGCCAGCCTCTTTTGCTGAATGTCAGCAGTAGTTTGTGACAAAGAATGTCTGACTCTCTGCAGAGCTGGCTGTGAGTCCTGCACATTGTCTCCCTGGGCCTCTGAGTTTCCAGCTGTCAGGAAGGGCACAACACGTCCTTCCCCAGGATAATCGTGAAAAGTTCAATGACACAGAGTGTGTGAAGCTACTTTATAAAGTATGAAGGGCTGAACGCATGTGATGTTAATATTCCCGTCAGTAATTATTTACGTATAGTCAAATACAGACAGGTGTGAGGTAGGAAAACGATCTGTGTAAGTGTGAGTATATGGGAGTATAAAGATACTTTGTACAGAATAGGGAGATATTAACAAGAGCAACTCAGGTACCAGCATCCTCACAGCACCCACCTTCCTGGGGGGGGAGTGCAAAAGAGGCGGGCACCTAAAAAAAAGACAGCAAGGTGAGAAGATGCCCCAGGCAAGCCTGAGACTCAAGACCACGGTCAGGAGGAGAAAGCAAGCTGGGAATGTGAACTGGATGGTCAGGGAGGCTTCGGGCAGGCTGTGGGGATCATCTGGGTCCTTGAAGTATGGCAGGAAAGATTTGATGGCAAGCACAGATTTGGTCAGGGACCTTTCCACACCCATTGTCCTAAGTGAGTGCATATGGCTGAGCCCAAAGAGGCCCCTCGGATGGCTCGCTTTGTAAATCCTGCTCACTCTAGTAGGATAAGTGTTTAGCAAATTTCCCACAATGTCTTTTCCCATTGGAAGAGGGCCGTGTCATGGAATTGTCGCAGCTGATGTTTTCCAGGACTGACTGGGCATCCCAGACAGCCCCCAGAGATGAGCTCTCATGGTTCCCTGCGGGGGTTGGGGGGTGGGGAGGACACTCAGACAACAGGTGGTAGCTACAGAAATCTCTGAAGGCCAAGGTAAGAGTGAGAGGAAAAGAGAATGGGTTGGAAATCAGTGTAAGGGACAGGTGAAACCCCAGATCTTCTACCCTCAGACTGTACCACCAATGGTAGCCCTCTCCTATCCTGGCAGAAGGTGGGAGATTTAGTGTCTGCACAGGTTAGGAGAGGAAGCTCTGTGAACAGGAACACCAGACACAAGTAAGAGCAGGAGAGAGCCCCTGCTTGAACACATGCACGATCGATAAAAGTCTATATAGTGAATGGTGGGCTTCACACCTCCCCCTCACCCTGGGTAACTCTTAAAATGGCAGCCAGATTTACAGCCCAGGCTGGAAATGAAAGAATTCCTCTCTGAGACACATAGCAGGCCCAGAAATGCGGGGGGGGACTACAAATATTGAATTGTGGTGTCTCCCCAAAATGATCCATATTCCAGACCAGTAACCAAGGAGCCCTGTCCATACATAGCTCTTCCACTCAGACTCTCAGCACTTTGTCCTTTACAAGAATGGCCTAGGGTAGCCGAGATTTGAGGAAAGCCTTTAATATAAAAGATAAACCCGTGTGTGTGTGTGTGTGTGTGTGTGTGTGTGTGTGTGTGTGTGCGCGCGCGCGTAAATGCAGTAGAAGAAAAAACTTTAAAACATGGAATAAGATCAAGAATTATGCCCTCTCTGGGGCCAGGTGGGCAGGGAGGGCTGGTGTTAATGTCTGTTGAACATCATCTGATGTCGTTCTGGGGAACTTAACCAGCACACCACAGCACCACAGGACCACAGTAAACCAACCAGCCAAATAAAGAATGACAGAAACCAAATGATATGGTCTTTGGTTAATAAAATTGTCTATGGAAAAATCACACACGAAAAAATTATGAAACAAGAATAAGGTTTAATGAAGAAAGAAGAGTCAGAGTGAGGTCTTGGAAATTTTAAAAATGCTAGGAGAAATTTTTTAGAAATTGAAAGGGGTATAACAGAAAGTTGAGAAAATCTCACAGTAAGTATAACAAGAAGAAAAAGAGATAAGAACTACAAGGAAAGATTATAAGAAAATTAGACAATCCATCCAGGAGGTAAGAGAGCTATATAGTAAGAATTACTAGAAAGAAAACAACAACAACAACAACAAAAAAAAAAAACACCTACTAGAAAGGGTAATATTACCAAAGTAGAAATGCAAGTAATCTTGCTCAAACTAAAGAGAAATTTTGTAACTTGGCTCGGTGCCTGTAGCACAGTGGTTACTGCGCCAGTCACATACACCAAGGCTGACAGGTTCGAACCCAGCCCAGGACAGCTAAACAACAATGACAACTACAGCAAAAAATACTTGGGCATTATGGTGGGCACCTGTAATCCCAGCTACTTTGGAGGCTGAGGCAAGAGAATCGCTTAAGCCCAGGAGTTGAAGGTTGCTGTGAGCTGCAATGTCACAGCACTCTATCCAGTGTGACAGCTTGTGGCTCTGTCTCAAAAAAATAAATAAATAAAATAAAATAAAAGAAAGAAAGAAAGAAAAGGAAAGGATTTTAAGCAACCTCCAGCTGGGAGCAGGACAATCTGGCTATAAGCATTGAACCAAAGCCAAAAGAGAACAGTAAAACTCTCCATCAGAAATCCACCCATTTAAACCCAATCTGCCAAACCGGGGCTCCTTCTCTCCAGTTCCAATTAACAGCCATCCTCGCAGCGCTCCGCATGCTGAATCACTCTCTAGCACCACAGTTGACGGCTCATAAAGCTTGGCGCTCATCTAATCCTCCAATGGCCTGGGGCTGTATCTGTGTCACAGTAGCAAATGCACTCCCAAATTGGAACTTTATTATTTTACTGTACAAAAGTCAGCAGCATTCTTGAAGGAACTGCAAATCATCTATTAACCCTTTCCCAGCTCACCTCCCATAACTGCCATCAGAAAGCAAGACTTTGCCCTATGGAAATGACCATGGACCCTCCCTGGAGCCTGGGGAGCCAATGTGAGGACATAGACAGATGTCCTGCTGGTATGACATGGGATGTAGCTAAATCTTCTGGAAAAGTAAGCTCGATGTTTTACTTATGGCTCTGTCACTTACTAGCCAGCTTCCCTTGGAAAAATTGTTTTACCTGCCTGAGTCTAGAGTCTGTCATCTGTGCAATAGTCAGATCCTGCTCCTCCCTGAGAGCTGCTGCATGAGGAGACCACACCACGTGGCCACACACAGCATTTTGTGCTGCATAGGAGGCTCTCTCTAGATACCTGTTTCTTTCCTTCCCTGCTTCACTCCTGCCTTCCTGTGTCTTTTTTCTTTCTTAGAAAGGAAAAGAAGATGCACATGTTAACTCCTGTGTGTAAATGGACCTTCACCTCAGCCTCCCCCCTTAATTGGAATATGATACATCTTGAGAGCCTTAGATAAACTCAAAAATACCTTCCAGAGTAAATGTGCATGATTTTAATGGCCCTCAGCTATTGGAATCTATGGAGGAAAAATGCAGAAAAGAAAAACTCAAAGAATCTGGAAAAGGAAAAATTTCAAGCTTTGTCATCTCCATAGTCTTGCCTGAAAATAAGTAGTTACAAAACCCCGACAGCTATATAAACATACATATGAAGTCTGACAGTTAGGTTCACAAACTCATCCTACAAAAAGTGCTTGTGCCTCATTCCTGAATATCACCATGGTCATCTTCGAAGCATTCCTCTAGGGAAGCTATGTACCAATGCCAGAGCTAGTCCATCCTTCAAAGCAATTTTGGAACTCTTTTTCTGGAATGGTCATCAGAGCTATTGTCATATTATCTTTGTCCTGAAAGTAATCAAAATGTTTTCCTTTCAATATTTCCTTTATCTTAAGGTAAAGCAAAAAGTTTCTAGGGGCCAGATCAGGTGAGTAGGAAGGTTGTTCTAATACAGCTATTTGTTGACTGGCTAAAAACTCCTTCATAGACAGTGCTGTGTAAACTGGTGCACTGCCATAATACAAGAGCCATGAGTTGTTGGCCGAGATTTTCAGTTAAGATTTTCCTGTTTCTCTACCAAAGTTTATCTGGTCTATGTTTCTGACAACAATTTTGATGTACAACTTGACAAATTTTTGCAATATTTTCATCAATTCTGCTCATTACTGGCCACCCCTGACCTCTCTTCATCAGTGATACTTTCTCATCAGAAAAATCATTTAATCCAGGCAGTGCCTGTGGCTCAGGAGTAGGGCGCTAGCCCCATATACTAGGGTGGTGGGTTCAAACCCAGCCCCGGCCAAAATGCAACAAAAAAATAGACAGGCATTGTGACAAGTGCCAGTAGTCCCAGCTACTTGGGAGGCTGAGGCAAGAGAATTGCCTAAGCCCAAGAGCTGGAGGTTGCTGTGAGCTGTGACACCACAGCACTCTACCAAGAGTGACAAAGTGAAACTCTGTCCCAAAACAAAACAAAACAAAACAAAAACAAATCATTTAATCCATTTGTACACTGCTGTTTTCCTCATGGCATTATCCCCATAAACTTGAACTAACATGTCCCTGATTTTACTTTCGCTCTTGCCAAGTTTAAGCAGAAATTTAATGTTTGCTCATTGCTGTAACTTAAGCTCCAAAAGTCACACACAAAAAAAAAACCCCACAACAATGAACACCCAGTCAGCAGGACATCACCACACATCAACATGAACACAGTTGTGAGAAAGTGATATAATCAAGGGTACAAAACCTGACCAAGTTGCCTACACAGGGCTGCCAACATAAGCACACGGTGGCAAATTGTGAACATAATTATTGTGCCTTGTATTCATGTAACAAAATCACATTTATACCCCTGAAGTACATTGAATTTTTTTTTAAATGTTTAAAAGTGAAGAAGTGTGGCAGTACAACAGAGAATGGAGCAACTAAGGAACCAAATCTTACAGGCTACTTCATCCAGTGTGTGATGGTGCAACACAGAACAGTCAGCAACTTCCTGGGTGCAGGGGAGAGAGAATGGGGTTTTTCTCCCATTTCTTACTCAACCTTGAAAATGATTTTTCCACCCAAAGAAAATTCTCCTTGAGATTTTGTGATATAGGCCATTCTCACAGGAGTTAGATGGTATCTCAGGGTGGTTTTGATTTGCATTTTCTAATAATTAGGGATGATGAGCATTTTTTCATATGCTTGTTAATAGGAGCTAATCTTTTAGGTGTTGACGTTGACCTACAGGCAGAGGGCTTTACTTTGATATTTATCCTTCAAGAATAAAAAAACCAGGATTCTGATTCATAAATGGCTTCCCCACATTGCTGTTTACCCCTCTGTAGTAAGATACCAGAGGATGTTCTGGGCTGCAGGACTTCAAGTGTGGCGTCTACGCTGGAAGCCATGTTGCTTCCCAGCGCGGCTGACAAAGCTCTTTGTTGGGGGCATCATGTCAAGGCTCCGTGAAAAGTCTCCCTGTCCCGCCAACTGTCATTGCCCAGACAGTAACAGACTTGGTCCTGTGTCCTGTCTGGCCAGAGTCAAAGCCCATGCATTTTTAGGTGGCCTGAAAACCAAATCAGAGGAAAGAGATGGTGCTACTCTGTCCAGAAATAGCATGAGAGGTGGGTGACATTTCCGCTGCCCTTCAGAGTCACAGTTTGTCTTGGATTCCACCCACCACAACCACGTAAAGGGGTGAACGACGAGGCTGTGATGTACTTTGAAGCCAAGGTGCTATGTGCATGATCAGGAACCAAAAATATCAACGGGTTTGAGAAATGTTGAAATGGCTTCATAGGTAACCATCAGAGATTGTGAGAGATGTTTGGGAAACATCCGTACTGTGCAGAGCTGACATTTCCTGGCAGCTGGTGCTCCTTGGCCTCTCTATTTCCTGATGGGGGGCCTCACGCTGCTGAGGGCACCGTGTGGGCTCAGGAGCCAGGACTCCTGTGAGTAAGGGCTCCCATTTGCTGAGCACATGAGCACATACCTGGCACTGTGCAAAGCAGTTTTTATCTATGTGGTCAACAGAATAATAGCATCAAAGATGTCCATGTCCCAATCCCCACAACCTGGGATCATGTTAGTTTCTATGGCAAAGGGGAAGTAAAGTTGCAGATGAAACTAAGGTTGATAATCAGATGACTTTAAAATGAGGAGATTGCCCTAAATTATCTGGGTGAGCACGTATGGTCCTTTAAAGCATCCTTTAAAAGTAAAGAGGAAAAAGAAGAGAGTCAGAACCTCAGAGATTTGAAGATGCTGCTCTGTGAATCATCAATTGAGGAAGAGGCCACAAGCCACGGCATATAGGTGGCTTCTGGATGCTGGGAAAAGCAAGGAAATGATTCTCCCTAGAGCCCCCGGAAGGAACACAGCGTTGCTTACACCCCGATCTTAGCTCATTTTCTACTTCTGACCTCCAGAACTGTGAGATAATAAATTCATGTTGTTTTAGGCCGCTTAGTGACAATTTGTTATAGCAGCTGTAGAAAACCCATGCAGTGTGCCACCTCATCCATTCTTCCCCACTGTCCTCTACACAGCTGCTATGCTCACTCTTCACGTTGAGGAAACTGCACCTGCGAGCAGCTAGGCGACATGCAGGGGCTTCTACAACCCATATGAGGCAGAGCTGAGGTCCTAGCCTGCCCTGTACCTGGGTCTGAGCCCAGAATGGTGTGACCTTGGATAAGTTGTCAGGGCTTCACCCCCTTAGTCAGGGCCCGGACTGGGGCAAGGTGAGTGGAAAACTCACCTGGGGCATCAAATTTAAGGGGCACCAATGAAACTCAATCACCAAGGAAAAGTATGTTTTAGTGCAGTATTTTAAAATCAAAATTAGTGCAAAAACCTATGATGAACAGCATATTAAAATTTTAAATAAACATAGGATTAGTCTCAGTTTTTACATCAATAGAAGTAAGGACTATATCCCAGCTTTGCAGGATTATTGTGTGGAATTAAATAAAAGAATCCACAGAAAATATCTTTGGAACACCTAGCACATAGTAAGAGCTCTTTTTTATTTTCTTTTTTTATTTGGCAGAGGGACAGTAGATGGGTGAAAACACAGACCCCAGTGTCAGGCTGCTAAGATTCAAATTCCAGTTCTTTATTTCAGCAGTTGAGAGACCTTGACCAAGTCATTTAACTTCTCTTTGTTGGGGAAACATGCAGGCTCAAAGGTGGTTTTGCCTCATTTCTAGACTCACGTTAAGTCCCATTTTCTTACAAGCTGCATGCTTTTTTGTTTTTGTTTTTTGCTATTTCCTAACATTTCTTCTCAATCTTTTATTTTGGCCAGGTTGTTTACCTTTAGTGAATTTCATCTTCTGAGAACAATACTCTTGTGGGTCTTCTTGCAACTAAACAACAAAATTCATGCAATTCCGATTTATGAGACCGTGCTGACATTTTTTAACAGGTAACGTAACTTAGGGTTGATTGATGAAATGTATATGCACTGGGTTTTGTTTGTTTGTTTGCTCAGAGTATCATGGGAGAAAGACATCAAGATTGTAATTTTTCTTAGCGTCATCCAGAGCGCAGCTTTCTTTATGTGGCCTAAGATTATGGGATATCTTTGAACCACTAAATTACCTGGAAAAGTAAATAACATACAGGTGTTGTAGACAATAATCACATGCTTCTGGGAACTTCCTGTGTGACCAGTAATGGACATGATGCAAAAGGTACCCCCCCTTTTTTTCAGAAAATGACCATACTGTACTGACCTTAAAAACTTCATTTTTTCAATGTTCTTACATCAGACCAGCTCACTCTCATCTGTATTTCACCAGATAACATAAAATTCTGGGTTTTCTGGGCAAATGAAAAAGCATTTGAATCAACAAAGTTTTCACAGCATTGATCAAATTTATTACACTCTCGAAACTTATAAACAACAGAAAAATAATAATTACAGTAATGACAGTGGGCACCACTTACCACTTTACTAAGTGCAGTATCTATCTGTCATCTCACTCAATCTGTATGATACTAAGCGGCCGGTTTTGTTATTCCCATTTACAGATGAGGAAGCTAAGGTAGAAATGAAATACCTGGTCAGAGATTATACAAGGGGTAAGGAATGGAGCCTGACCTGAACCCAGATCTGCTAAAGCCCGAGGCACTTTGCTGCCCACTCCCGGTAGGGCAGATAGGATTCCTGTCTGGTGCCCTTGCGGCTTGGTGCAGTAACCACTTTGGGGACATAGGGGTTAGAAAGATCCCGGGGCTGCCTTGAGATTCACTATTCTTATTGTTGACCAAGGACTTCTCAGATTGCCTTGCTGGGCACCTTGTTCCTCCTCTCTGCATCTTTGCCCACGATGTTGTCTTTTTGTTCGGTAATGAGTATCCCATTAGGAAAGCCTGCCGTGGCCTCCTGGCAGCATGGGGTGGGGAGCAGGCTGGGGGAGGGTACAAAGGAAGGTCACCGGGGAGCATTTCTGTCCCCTTAGCTTCTGTCACCATGTCACGAAAGACGTTCACATGCCCCAAGCTGGCTGTGGCGTGTGATGACCTGTAGCCAAAGACAGTCCCAGTTGGCCTCAGAGGACTGGCTGGGGACTGGAAGTGACAGGGAGAATTCCGTTCATTGTCGGGTTTGTGTTCCTGTTCCCCACCTCAGCAGGAGTGGGGCTTCCAAGTGTGATAAGACATCCCGTGGAGGTAAAGATGTGCTATTTCTTCTGCACGTGTGAGGTTAGCAGATAAGCACGTCCTCACGTATTCACCAGCAAATTGACTGAGCCAAGTGTCATCTGCATTGTTTTGAAGCATTTACTCCATTCCTGGAACATCTGCGTGCTGTGTTAACTAAAGAGCCTGTTTTATTCCGTATCGTTATTTGAGGAAAGCAGTATTCAATGCCGGAATTATGTGTACTTTGCTCAGTTTCTATATAATTTACTTTGAACCCAAACGTTTTACCACCACCTCACTCTTTGAATAGCCCAGGAGACACTTTTTCCAATGAGTCATGCCTGCCAGGAGAAACTGCTGCTTGGCGCCGGGTCAGCTCTTGGACTGGAAACGTCTTAGCCCTGGGAGATAGGAAAAGAGCTAGCACGTGGTGACTCACTGGAGCTGTGTTTTCAGTGTGGAAGAAACAAGCGGGAAGGAAGGAGTTAAGGCGCGTGGTGCCCATGGCCTTCAGCAGCGCTCCTGGCTGGACTCCAGGGCTCTGCCCCAGAGCGTCAGGCACGTGGGCGCTCCTCACCCCCATAGCCCTTCCACTTTTTTCCTGAATCTACACCGATGGGATTTTGACCCCCAAGCCTCACATCTCCTGGCAATATTTTCTGAGGACCCTTGACCCTGGGCAATCTTTATCTGAAACCATTTGCTTGTTTCCAAGTCCTGGCACTGCTGCAGCCTAAGCAATAAAAAAAGGGCCCGAGTCCCCTCACTGCAGTGCAGGGCTGGCTCCAGACAGCCAGTGCCTGCTGTGTCCCTCCACTCCTTCTCCTGCCCGCCCCCCTTCTCCAGTAAGCTTTGGGTCTGCAAAGCTTGTGAGAAAAGACGGGAAAGTGTGGAGCTCGGATGCTCTCCCCTGCAGCACCCAGGCCCACTCTGCCCTCGGCCTCCCCACTCAAGGGCTGTGTGGTGCAGTTTTAGAACTGTGGCTGGTTCTCCCATCCTGCTCACTCTTCCCCTTTTCAACGGCCTCCACCTCCCAAAGGTGTCTCCTGAGCCCCAGGATCCTGCCAATAGCCCGGCCCGCTCTGCCTCCTCCTTCACTTGGACCACGATGGAGAGCCCCTCAACAAAGCCTCTCTGCCCAGCCCCTGTGAGCTCCTTGGCTCGAGGCCCTGCCTCCCTAGGTTTATCATAAGCAGGTTAAAGAAAGTTCACGATCCTTTACCTCACTCCCACTTGGTTGACACCTCGCTGCACATATACTAGCTTATTGAATTTCATGCTTTCTTCAAACATTTCTAGGTAGCTTAGCCCCCCTCAAAGAACAGCATGACTGTGGCTCCTTGAACCAGTAGGGATCGCAGACAAATTTCCATTTTTATTGGGTGGTAGAGCCTGTTGGGTGTACTGGACTGAAAAGGATCCTAAGCTCTTCTCTAGACTCAGTGAGGAGTGTGGTGGTAGGTAGTGGTGTCTACCCTGAACCTGAGAGCAGGGATGGGCGGCAGCTGTGTCCAGCATGTGCCACCCCCTCCTGAGGGCCCCTGGGGCTGACCAGAAGCAATGTGGAGCCTTGTAGCTGCTGGTCTGTCTGGCTGCTAGCTGGAAGGCTCCAGCTCTCACAAGATCTGCTTCCCGTGGCGACGGTGGAGCCTGCATGAAGTCACTGTCAGCCTCAGCCAGCATTGGGTCATCAGGGAAATTGAGCCACAAAGTTCAGTGGGCAAAGGGAATGGCTAATCAAGGGAGTTTCAGAGGCTGCTGCCAGAAGCATTTAAGGTAGAGAGACGAGCTGGGCTCCAGGAGGGCAATAAACAGTCTCAGGAATGAGATGGGAGGAAGTTGACTATTTGGCCCAATGATTACATTTGCAAACGTTGATGAAACACTTTAAAGGACAGAATGATCTATAAACTACTTTCCTGGAAGGGTGACAGTTTTTTTCAGTTAAGATTTTCCTAACTAGTTCTCTGTCAGTGCTTACTAGATCTGCTATGCTTCTCACCAGCTGTTGATTTTGATTCCCCACTCAACACATTTTTGCAATGTTTTCATCAGCTCTGCTTTTTTTTTTTTTTTTAAATTTCAGGTTAATGTGAGGATATAAGCAACCAGGTCACAATATTTGTTAAGTAGCTAATGGACTCTATCCCCATTGTAGTTGTGTCCCACACCCAACAGGTATGTCATGGACCCTCACATTGTGCCCATTAAGTGGGAGCTCCCCAACCCCTCATTGCCCCCCAACTTGAATTGAATTGAGTTTTTCTCCTCTATGGGTATGAATTAGATCGTCTACTGGCTTCGTATTAGTATTGAGTACATTGCATATTTGCTTTTCATTCTCGTGATACTTTACTGAGAAGAATGCGTTTCAACTCCATCCAGGATAATAATCTTTACAAAAGATGTAAAGTCACCGCCTTCCTTTATGGGTGAATAATATTCCAGGTATACACATACCACAATTTCTTAACCCATTCCTGAGTTGATGGGCATTTAGGTTGTTTCCACATCTTGGTGATGGTAAATTGAGCTGTGATAAACGATTTATAGCAAATGTCTTTATGATAAAAGGACTTTTTCTTCTGGATAGATGCCTAGTTGTGGGATTATGGGGTCAAACGGGAGGTCTAATTTGAATTCTTTGAGGATTCTCCATATTTCTTTCCAAAGAGGCTGTATTAGTTTGCAGTCCCACCACGAGGGGGGACATTTTGAGGCCACCACACTATGGGGACCTCCAAGATGGGACTGAACTTTCCTAATGTGGCGGCAGGGGACTAGGAGTGAGGCTGAGCCACAGCTGCGGGCATGGCGCTGGCTGGCATCCCAAACAGAGGGTCTAGACTAAAATACTGCTTAGTGAAATGAGTCCTCTGCCCCTTGCCCTATCTGTCTCTGGAGTGTCTGAAAGACAATCTAGAAGGGAATGTACCCAAATAATTGACTTTGCCAGCAACAACTCTACCTGCAAATAAATACATTCTGTCAAGCCTCTCCAATTTTTTTTTTGTTTGCAGTTTTTGACTGGGGCCAGGCATGAACCCACCACCCCTGGTATGTGAGGCTGGCACCCTACTCCTTGAGACACAGGGGCCACCTGCCTCTCCCATTTTCTTTTGTTTATTGTTTTTCTCAGTCTTTCACTCATTCAACAAATATTTATTGAACACACACTGCGCGCCTGAGACTCTAACGGAACGTTGACAGGGCAGTTTATGCAGCCAGGTGTTTTGGAAAAACTTCGAGCTTATTTTTATTGCCACCTGAGAACATCAATATAGGAAGGGATGTTCCTGTGTTGCACGCTCATCTGTGCACAAACGCATCTGTAATCACACACACAAACACACCACCTCTGCACCTCACGGTCTGTTTTCCTGACAACAGTTATTTTAGAAAAACAAATAGGCTGTCCAGAATTAAATTTAACATCTCCTTGCAGGAAAAACAAAAACTGTAAGCAAAGTTGTCGCTTTCACCCATGGAGTCATCTTTTCGTTCCACTTAGCAGTTGGAGAAGTTCAGGAAAGCAATAAAAGCTCGTATTTGGGAAAGTGCCATTAGCAGGCAAATTTTTTTTAACTTTTTAAAAGTTGAAAGCTAAAAACTTAATTAAGTACAAAATACATACAGAAAAGTGCGGAAACTTTAAATGAACAACTAATGAATTTCCAAAAGTGAACATGCCAGCATAACCAACTCCCAGACCAAGAAATGGAACAGGACCAGCCACCTAAAATAGCTCAACCAAGTCGCTGCCTCCCTCACACAAAGGCAAACAACATCCTACTTTTGAACTTTATGTAAACAGAGTCCTACAGCATACAACTTAGTAGCATCTGGCTTCTTTCACTTAACAGTATATCTGTAAAATCTGTTGGCCTGGTTGTATGTAGCGATGGCTCATCATTCTCATATAATATTTTGTTATATGATCACACCATAATTTATCTATGTATTCTGATGTTGATGGACATTTTCAGCTACTAGGAATAGTGCTGCTATATGCACGTGTCCTTGGTATACACTTTAATAGTTATGTGCTTCTACTGAGTATAAACCTGAGTAGAATTACTGTGCCATAGGGCAGGAAAAAATTAAATTTTAGTGAATACTGCCAAGCACTATTTTAAAGTGGTTGTGCGAATTTATTTCCTAACCAGCAGTATATTTGAATTCTGGTTTTTCAATATTCTTGCCAACATTTGGTATTTTCAATCTTTTCCTTTTCTGATGGCACGATAGTGGGACCAGCTTGCCTATTCTCTTTTAATTACTTCTCCCTGCTACTGAGGGCTAGGGTCTCTTTGTTCATTTAGTAACCATTGATACCTTCTGGAGTACCTGCTCAAGTTCCTGGCCCATTTTTGCTGTCGGTGGTCATGTACTTTTCTATATTCTGGTACATGTCCTCGGTGAATATGTGAATTACAAATACCTTCACTCTGTGGCTGGCTTTCTCACTTTCACAATGGTCTTTTGATGAACAAAAGCTTTACATTTAAAGTTTGTCCAATCTATCAAGTATTTCTTTTATCGTTAGTGCCATTTAAGAAATCTTTGTCTACACCAAAGCTATGAGGATATTCTCCTGTTTTCTTCTAGAAGCTTTCACTTAGATCTACAATTTATCCAGAAGTACTTCTGAAGCATGGTGTGAGGTAGGGGTCAGGGTCATGATCTTTTTTTGCATGAGGATGCACAGTTGATCCAGCACCATTTATTGACGACAATGCTTGCCCAGCACTCTCTAGTGTTACCTGTGTCATAACACATGTTACAGTAATGTGTGACGTGCTCGTGTCAGACAGTCATTCTCATGGGAGGGTCATTTCTGGAATCTCTATTCTGTACTATTAATCTATTGCTTATCCTTGAATCACTACCACACTTTCTTAATTAGCAATAATTTTGTAAATCTCAATATCTGATAATGCAACTTTGTTATTCTTGGGTTTTTGGATTTATTTTCACATATATACCTTAGGAAAAAAATTGCTAAGATTTTGATTGGGAAGACACTTTTACTGTCTGTAGAATTTGTTGTGATAGCTTCTTTTTCATCTCTGATATTAGTAACTTGTATATTTCTTTTTTTATTTTCTTTTTGAGACAGTTTCACTTTTGTCACCCAGGCTATAGTGTGGTAGCATTGATTATCACAGCTTCAAAACCCTGGACTCCAGAGAGTCTCCTGCCTCAGCCTCCCAAGTAGCTGGAACAATAGATGCACTCAACTACACCTAGCTCTTTTTAAATTTCTTTTTAGAAATGGTGCCTCACTTTGTTGCTTAGGCTGGTCTCTTAGCTCCCATCTCCAAGTGATCCTCCCACCTTGGCCTCCCAAACTGTTGGGATTACAGGTGAGAGTTACTGCACCTGACCAGTAACTCCTATATATTTTTTTCTTTTTTTCCTTAATCTGTATTGCTAGAGGTTTATTTTAGTGGCCTTTTAAAAGAAATGTGTTTTGGATTCATTGATGTGTTTCAATTGTAATGTTTTATGTTTTATTAATTTTTCTCTTCACTATTTCTTTACATCCCCTTTCATTGAGTATTACGTGATATTAATTTTCTAACTTCTTGAGATGGGTACTTATGCAGTTTTTAAAATTCTATCTTGCTGGGCTGATGTGCTGTGCTTCCATAGGTCTCCCCCAGGAAGCCCCTAGGGAGTACCCCCTCCCTCTACAGTCTCAGTCAGATGCCCATTCCTTGAGCTCCATGGTAACCCATGCACATCTCTGTAAGATTTCTCACTTGTTCATGAAAACATTTATTGTAATTACTTGTTCCTAAGTATGGCTCTCATGCTGGCCATTTGCTGTAGGAACTGTCTTATTAACTTCATTTGCCCAGTCCTCAATATTTAACAGGTGTTCGCAAACGAGCAAATGAGTGATGCTTTGAATGTTCTCTAGAGGTGACTTGAATCTCTGAAATAGTTCACTCCAACTCTGAAGACAACTCTGTGTTGAATGTCAAATATATGATACAAGAAGCAATGTAGTGACTTTTCTGGTAAGCTGTTTGGTGTCATATGGAAACAAGTACCAGGTTTGCAAGGTCCACAGCATGTACCCAGGAGCGATAGCTGGAAGAAGTGCATAGGTGTGGGTTGGTTTCAGTCCTGCTAGCCTTGAATTTGACCTTCATTTGCAACTGACCTCAAGCCTCAGGCATGACAGTGTGTGTTACGTTTCATGTGGAACTTGCTTCTCAGGGCCGGAGGACACCTCTCCAGTTGTTTTGAGTGTGCTCAAGCTTATTGGAAACTAGTCTCTCACTTCTTCTTCTTCTTTTTTTTTTTCTGTGAAATAAATGTTTATTGGTTTTTTGTTGTTTTTTTTAATTTTTATTAAATCAAAATTGTGTACATTAGTGCAATCATGGAGCACAATGTGCTGATTTCATATACAATCTGAAATATTTTCATCGAACTGTTAAACATAGCCTTCATGGCATTTTCTTAATCACTATATGAAGACATTGGTATTCTACATTTAGTACATTTCACCAGTACCCTTCTAAGATGCACCATAGGTGTGATCCTACCAATTGCCCTCCATCTACCCATCTTCCCCCCTCCCCTTCCCTCCCCTCCCTTGCCCTTTTCCCTGTATTCTTGTGCTATAATTGGATTTTAGCCTTCATATGAAGATTTTCTACTTTTAATGGAGATTTAATGGATTTTCGTTTTTGCTCAGGCTGGGTTTGAACCCGTAACCTCAAGATATCTACCTGCCTTTGCCTCCCAGAGTGTTGGGATTACAGGTGTGAGCCACTGCACCCAGGCCTAGCAACTTTATCCAAGTTAGTTTACATTTTTGGAGATTTGATAAACACGTTTGTTATTTGATAACTCATTTCTCCCATTTCCCTCAAAACTGTAGATGATATCCATAGACTTCAAGCATTAATTACCTCTTCACACATCCTTTTCTGATACTTCAGCATTGTCATAAAACTGACAAACCATACTGCATTTGATTTTCTTTGTTTCTCTTGTTAAATTGTTCTCACTTTGGCTGTAGGAATGGTATTATGTTTGATTTGAAACTCCAGGAGCTATCATAGTGACTGTATTGTTAAGTTCTCAAAAAATGTTTAATAAATTGACTGAGTGATTCTGAACTTCTCTAAAATCAAAAAGGGGGAAAGAAGGGTCTACTGTGATACATCTCCTCACCCCATCTCCTATGGTAGGATTTGGACACTTCGTGTTTTTTTTTTTAAATGTTGTCTTTATTTATTTTTATTTTTGTAGAGACAGAGTCTCACTTTATCACCCTCGGTGGAGTGCCGTGGCGTCACACAGCTCACAGCAACCTCCAACTCTTGGGCTTAGGCGATTCTCTTGCCTCAGCCTCCCGAGTAGCTGGGACTACAGGTGCCCGCCACAACGCCCGGCTATTTTTCTGTTTTTTGCAGTTCAGCCGAGGCTGGGTTTGAACCTGCCACCTTCGGTATATGGGGCTGGCGTCCTACTCGATGAGCTATAGGCGCCACCCGGATTTGGACACTTCTAAGAAGGAATTTCCTGACCTACTGACATTGCCTATTAAGTGCTCCTCTCTACTAAAAAAAAGAAACAACAAAAATCAAGGTTTAGCAAATCCGAAATGTATAGAAGTGATGATAGTGGAAGAAGCGTCAAGCATGTAGCAGTGTTGGAGAGCTAATAGCTAAAAATTGGATAGGGGAAAAGAGGTTATTACCATAACTACATAAATTTAGGTCTTGAAGGCCTAGATTCTGAAATCCGTAAATAGAATTTTTTTTTTTTTTTTTTTGTGATTCAGAGTCTCACTATGTCACCCTCCGTAGAGTGCTGTGGTGTCACAGCTCACTGCAACCTCAAACTCTTGGGCTTAAGCGATTCTCTTGTCTCAGTCTCACAAGTAGCTGGGACTACAGGCATCTGCCACAACGCATGGCTAGATTTTTGTTGCAGTTGTTTTTGTTGTTTAGCTGGCCTGGGTCAGGTTCAAATCCCCCAGCCTGTGTGCATGTAGCCAGCGCCGTAATCACTGTGCTACGGGTGCCAAGCCAACCTAAATAGAATTTTTTATTTTTTATTTTATTTATTTTTTTTTGAGCCTCAAGCTGTCACCCTGGGTAGAGTGCGGTGGCATCACAGCTCACAGCAACCTCCATCTCCTGGGCTCAAGTGATTCTCCTGCTTCCACCTCCCAAGTAGCTGAGATTACAGGTGCCTGCCACAACGCCCCAGCTATTTTTTGGTTGCAGCCATCATTGTTGTTTGGCGGGCCCAGGCTGGATTCGAACCTGCCCGCTCAGGTGTATATGGCTGGCGCCTTAGCTGCTTGAGCCGTAGGCGATGAGCCCTAAATAGAATTTTTGGGTCATAGGTCTCTCTGTTTTTTTTGCAGGGCAGGGAGAGGGGAGGCAGAATCTCACTTTGTCCTTCTCAGAGGAGTGCCATGGTGTCATAGCTCACAGCAACCTCAAAATCTTTGGCTTAAGCAATTCTCTTGCCTCAGCCTCCCACGTAGCTGGGGACTATAGGCGCCGGCCACAACACCCTGCTATTTTTTGTTGTTGTTGTTGTCATTGTTGTTTAACAGGGCCGGGCTGGGTTCGAACCCACCAGCCCCCGTGCATGTAGCTGCTGCCCTAATCACTGAACTACGGGTGCTGAGCCAGATCTTAGGTCTTTTTTGAAAATTGGACAACAGGTTCTTACATATTGAATTTACTGTTTTCTCCCTTTCCCTGCCAAACAATCTCCCAAACACTTGTATGTTGTATTGTTCCACCTCCTGTTTTTGACTTTTTAACAACTTGTTTTCTAATTTTAGTCTTGAAAGCAGTGGTTCTCAACTTTCCTAATGCTGCAGCTCTTTTTTTTTGCAGTTTTTGGCCAGGGTCAGGTTTGAACCCGCCACCTCCAGTATATGGGGCCGGTGCCCTATTTCTTGAGCCACAGGCACCACCTAATGCCACAGCTCTTTAATACAGTTCTTATGGGTCGTGACCACAGGTCGAGAACCGCTGCTCTAAATTCTGAAATTTTTAACCCAGAAGGAGTTTTCGTATCTTTTCTGTGTGGTTCCTGATTCTGATTATTAAAATCCTTTTAGTGTATTACTACTCCTTTCTTTGCGGAGGATTCTTTCCAAGACCCTGAGTGAGTGTCTGAAGCCATGGATAGTACCAAACTGTACATATGTTACGTTTTTCCCTATGCAGATATAGTTGAATTAATAAATTAGGCACAGTAAGAGATGAACAAAAATAATAAAACAATTATTATAACAACATGCTGTAATAAAATTTAGGTAGACAAGGTCTCTTAAAACCCATGTTGTTGATTGTACATTGAGAAACTGGATAAGGGGAGATGCTGTACTGCGGACCATGCTCTGGGTCTATAAAAATAATTATTTTAGAACCTCAGTTGATATTTTAATTTTAGACTACATTTCTCCCTAGGGCAGTGGATGCTACATATGCCATAGTTGGAGAACTAAGAAAAATGAAAAACTCAAAATTCCCTGTTGAAGTATGTAGTAAAAGTATTCATTTTAAAAATATTTAATTGGAAATGTAGAGGATTACTTTCTCACTCATTAGGAAACTCAGTTATCCAGAAAATACCATATTCTTTAATGGTTATAGATAGTATACCAAACATTTATCCTGAGTATCTGGCTATCACTTGTTATCTCCATTGTGTACAATCTATTATGTTTAACAATATTTAAAAATTATTGTCAAATCAGTGAATACCATCCTTGGTGAAACCTCTTTGGTTTCCTTACTTCTAATAGCAGAATTTTGAAGTAACTGTGGCTCTATTAACATTTCCTATTTTGAGGTTAGAAACCAGCTTGACTTCGTATTTGATAGGGGTAATGGTAATACTGTTTACATACCTCCATTATTCACCTTTACCCAGCATTTTATTGATTTTTTTTTTTTTTTTTTGTAGACACTTTATCACCCACGGTAGAGTGCTGTGGTGTCACACGGCTCACGGCCACCTTCAACTCCTGAGCTTAGGCAATTCTCTTGACCCAGCCTCCCAAGTAGCTGGGACTACAGGCGCCCGTCACAATGCCCAGTCATTTTTTTTTTTTGTTTTTTGAGACAGAGCCTCAAGCTGTCACCCTGGATAGAGTGCTGTAGCATCACAGTTCACAGCAACCTCCAATTCCTGGGCTCAAGCGAGTCTCTTGCCTCTGCCTCCCAAGTAGCTGGGACTATAGGTGCCCACCACAACGCCTGGCCATTTTTTGGTTGTAGCCGCCGTCGTTTGGCGGGCCCAGGCTGGATTCGAACCCACCAGCTCAGGTGTACGTGGCTGGCGCCTTAGCCCGTTCAGCCACAGGTGCCGAGCCCCAGCCATTTTTTTGTTGCAGTTTGGCTGGGAATGTAATAGCTGGAGAGAAGACTGAACAGTAACTTTTGGGGGTTTTTTTGCCCTGGGTAGAATGCAATGCTGTAGCATCACTGCTCACAGCAGCCTCAAACTCTTGGGCTTAAGTGATTGTCCTACCTCAGCCTCCCAAGCAGCCAGGACCACAGGCACCCACCACAACGCCTGGCTATTTTTTGGTTGCAGTTGTCATTGTTGTCTGGTAGGCCCAGGCTGGATTCAAACCCTCCAGCTCCTGTGTATGTGACTGGCGCCTTAGCCACTTGAGCTACAGGTGCTGAGCCCCATCTATTTTTTGTTAACAGTTTTCGTTGTTTAGTTGGCCTGGCCCGGACCGGGTTTGAACCCACCAGTCTTAGCATATGTGGCTGGTGCCATTAACCACTGTGGTATGGGCAGCAAGCTTAAACACTAACAAATTTTTTTTTCTTTTTTTTTTTTTAGTTTTTGGTTGGTGCCGGGTTCAGACCCACCACCTCCAGTATATGGGGCTGGCGCCCTACTCCTTGAGCTACAGGCGTGCCCTCAGTATCTTTTTTAAATGATTAAAAATGTACTTGTCATTTGAATAAAAAATGAAAATTATGCAAATGAAATATGAATATATAGTAGTCTCTCCTTATGTACATTTTTTGCTTTCTGCTTTTTCATTTATCTGAAATCAATCATCATCCAAAAGTAGGTGAGTACAATATGATGAAATATTTTGAGAGACCACATTTATATATATTCTGTTATTGTTAATCTCTTACTGTGACTCTGGAAGTTAAATTTATCATAAGTATGTATTTATAGGGTTTAGTACTTATCCATGGTTTCAGATACCCATCCGTTTGGGGTCTTGGAACATACTGGTCATCATGGGTAAAGGGTGTCTGCTGTACTCCTTAAATTTTATTTACAAAGAAAATACATTAGATTTCTTAAATATTTTAGCCATTGAAGATATGTTATTTGGCATATAGACCATAGGCAGATTTACTATATATATTTAAAAGTATGTGTTACTTCTTAACCAGTGCCAACATTGTATGTCATGATTCAGATTTAAAATTCACGTAATTTTTTTTTGAGACAGAGTCTTAAGCTGTCGCCCTGGGTAGAGTGCCGTGGTATAGGCTCACAGCAACCTCCAGCACTTGGGCTTAAGCGATTCTCTTGCCTCAACCTTTAAGTAGCTGGGACTATGGGGACTTGCCACAATGCTCGGCTATTTTTTGGTTGTAGTTGTTATTGTTGTTCAGCAGACCTGGGCTGGGTTTGAACCTGCTATTCTAGGTGAATGTCGCCAGCATCCTTGCTGAGTGAGCTATAGGCACTGCCAATTCACGTAATTTTTTTTTTTTTTGAGACGGAGCCTCAAGCTGTTACCCTGGGTAGAGTGCTGTGGCATAATAGCTCACAGCAACCTCTAGCTCCTGGGCTTAAGCAATTCTCCTGCCTCTGCCTCCCAAGTAACTGGGACTATAGGTGCCCACCACAACACCTGTCTATTTTTTGATTGCAGCCGTTGTTGTTTGGCGGTCCTGGGCTGGATTCGAACCCACCAGCTCAGGTGTATGTGACTGGTGCTTTAGCCGCTTGAGCCACAGGCACCGAGCCAATTCACGAAATTTTTATGGAAATTCTATTAGAGCTGTGGACAGCTGAACAAAAGTAAAGTAATTGATCAGCTCAGCTGCAATGAAAAAATAGCTGGGCGTTGTGGCAGGCACCTGTAGTCCCAGCAACATGGGAGGCGGAGGCAGGAGAATTGCTTGAGCCCAGGAATTGGAGGTTGCTGTGAGCCGTGATCCCACGGTACTCTACCCAGGGTGACAGCTTGAGGCTCTGTCTCAAAGAAAAAAAAAAAAAGTAATTGATCATAGTTATTCTTTTAATGATTTGTTTCTGGTTTTTTTTTTTGAGACGGGTCACTTTGTCACCCTCGGTAGACTGCTGTGGCGTCACAGGTCACAGCAATCTCCAGCTCTTGGGCTTAGGCGATTCTCCTGCCTCAGCCTCCCAAGCAGCTGGGACCAGAGGCGCCTGTCACAATGCCTGGCTACTTTTTGTTGCAGTTTGGCCGGGGCCAGGCTTGAACCCGCCACTCTCAGTATATGGGGACAGTGCCCTACTCACTGAGCCAAGGGTGCCACCCTGTAAGTGAACATTTTTTACAGAGAATTTGGGTATTGCTTTTCAATAAGGCTGTGTCTGCTGCTGGTGTCTGGTGAATCAAAAGCCTGTGTCATTTTTATTGTATTTTTGTGTTACATTCTGATTTGAAAATTAATAATCTGCATGTTGGGCAGCGCCTGTGGCTCATCAAGTAGGGCGCCGGCCCCATATACCGAAAGTGGCGGGTTCAAACCCAGCCTCGGCCAAACTGCAAAACAGAAAAATAGCCGGGCGTTGTGGCGGGCACCTGTAGTCCCACCTACTCAGGAGGCTGAGGCAAGAGAATCGCTTGAGCCCAGGAGTTGGAGAGTTGGAGGTTGCTCTGAGCTGTGTGACGCCACGGCACTCTACTGAGGGCAATAAAGTGAGACTCTGTCTCTACAAAAAAAAAAAATTCTACATGTTAATAATTAGCACTTTGGATGGGATCCTTCAAATAGTTCAGCAAATACTTGAGAGGTTTTTTTTTTTTTGAGACAGAGCCTCAAAAGCTGTTGCCCTGGGTAGAATGCTGTGGCATTACAGCTCATAGCAACCTCCAACTCCTGGGCTCAAGTGATTCTCCTGCCTCCACCTCCCAAGTAGCTGGGACTACAGGCACCCACCACAACGCCTGGCTTTGTTTTTTTGGTTGCAGCCGTTGTCGTTGTTTGGCGGGCCCAGGCTGGATTTGAACCCGCCAGCTCAGGTGTACGTAGCTGGCGCCTTAGCTGCTTGAGCCACAGGCGCCGAGCCAGTTTTGTGTGTTTTTGATTGGAAGAGATGATGGGAGTTGGGAAAAGAAGAATAGGAACAAAGGCATTGCTAGAATATGTAATCAATTAGAAAGGTGGAAATCGGCTAGATTTGGGTGGACCTTAAATATAAGCATAAGAAATAAAGGGAATGGGATGGTATCTGAAGCTCAAGTGGGTAGGGTGCTGATCACATACACCCAGACTGGCGGATTCGAACCTGGCCTGGGCCAGCTTTACAACAATGACAACTGCCACAATAACAAAAAATAGCCAGGTATTGGTGGTGGGCGTGTATAGTCCCAGCTATTTGGGAGGCTGAGGCAAGAGAATCACTTAAGCCCAAGAGTTTGAGGCTGCTGTGAGCTGTGACGCCATAGCACTCTACTGAGGGTGACATACTGAGACTCTGTCTCAAAAAAAAGAATGAAATGCTCTTGGATTTTTGAACAGAGGAATGGTATGGTAAAAATGTCATTTTGCAAAGATTAAATGTGGTAACAACATGCAAAATAGTTGGAAGGGAGTGTGTTAACCAGATAAAGCCCATTTTGCAGCAAAAACAACATTTCACATACATTATGTATAAATAAGGAAAAATATTTATAGTAATGGGAGAAATTATAACTTCAATCAGAAATTGTTGATTAAGAAATAGGATCCATAGTGTGGATTTTGTCAACAAACATAGGTATTGCAAGTCATCACACTTCCCATACTACATTTCTATCAACTGATAGCTCTTTTAACTGGAAGAGAGAAGGCAAGTTGTGTGGCTGCTGACCTTGGTCCTGAATGATAGCTAAGTTATTTTCTGAGAAGTAGATTAGAGTGAGTAGTGCTGCACTCTGATGGGCTGGTCAGCAGTTGTAACTAATTTAATGCCTGGAAACTAAGATAATCTCACATCTATTAGTGGTTGAGAGCATAGATTATGGGACCAGATTACCTTGAGTGCAAATCTCAACATGACTTCTTTGTAAATTACTTAATTTCTCTGAGCCTTAGTGTCCTCTGTAAAATTGTACGTATCTCGGTGCTTGTGAGAATTAAATGACTCAATTCATGTAAAGTTCTTTTTTTTTGTAGAGACAGAGTCTCACTTTATCTGTAGAGTGCCGTGGCGTCACACAGCTCACAGCAACCTCCAACTCCTGGGTTTAGGCAATTCTCTTGCTTCAGCCTCCCTTGTAGCTGGGACTACAGGCGCCCGCCACAACGCCCAGCTATTTTTTTGTTTGTAGTTCAGCCAAGGCCGGGTTTGAACCCACCACCTTCGGTATATGGGGCTGGTGCCCTACTCGCTGAGCCATAGGCGCTGCCACATAAAGTTCTTAATAATAGTAAAAGACACATAAACAGTGCTCTATAAAATTAATCATTATAATCCACATGTATTTGCCTATATTCTAACTATGGAGGGAATCCAAGGGAAGGATTACTGGTTTTGTTACATGTATGTTCTGTGTTATAACTAATTACATGCTATCATATACTGTTCGTCAGACTCTGTTCTTAAGTAATTGATGACAAATTATCTTAGAAGAAACAACTATTTAATAATGGGAACATAAGTTTAATTGCTGTGTAGAATTTATTAAATGTGAAGGCTGACTCCAAGGAAGATTATCTTAGAGAAATGAGTCTTACAGAACTTAATGTTTACAGGTCTTATTTTCATCATTTGGATGTTTGAAACCATGTATGTATTAAGTGTGTGCGTGCATTTCTAAGTATTTTAATGCCTTCATTTTTTTTTCCAGTATTAAAGCGTGAAATAAATCCCCAGTGTTTTCCAAGATTATTTAAGAGGAATTGTAATTACTGATCAGCACCTAGAACAGCACCCATTTCAACACAGTATACATGAAAACTGGCTTGAGATTTGGGGTTTATGTTCTGGATTCAGGAAAGAGAAGAGGAAAATGTTTGGGGGGAAATTGAAAATTCTCGTAAGCCTTTACTCTAAAAGTATATGGAATGCAGAATGGTTTCATGGCTTTATTTCAGAATGTTTTACACTGGCTGTAGAACCCACTTATGAAGTAGTTTGAGTTAAAATGATCTAATATTTGTGTTTTAACTTTCAGCTTTGTGTTATTCTTGGAAAATTTCGCACCACTTGTGAATTCCTTGAACCTGGGCATTGCAAACCCACTTCTGTTGTGCCCATCTCCTTTGCACTTTGCTCAGATTAAGACTCAGTTGGCGCTTCAGCAGCTGAATGCCGTTGCCTCACATGGTTCAACACCACCTTACACTTTGTTAAATCAGGCTTTCTTGAAAATAGCCATGTCAAGACCCAGGTTTAATCCTCGAGGAGACTTTCCACTTCAAAGGCCACGAGCACCTAACCCTTCTGGGATGAGGCCTCCAGGACCGTTTATGAGGCCTGGATCTATGGGTCTTCCAAGATTTTACCCAGCAGGGAGAGCCCGTGGAATTCCACACAGATTTGTTGGCCATGAATCTTATCAGAACATGGGACCACAGAGAATGAATGTTCAGGTAACTCAACACCGAACTGATCCAAGATTGACCAAAGAAAAGTTGGATTTTCATGAAGCACAACAAAAGAAGGGGAAGCCTCATGCTAGCCGTTGGGATGATGAACCTCACATACCTGCATCGGTGGGAGTGAAACAGAGTTCTCTAACACAGGTTACAGAGCAGAGTCCTAAAGTACAGAGCCGCTATACAAAAGAGAGTGCCTCAAGTATCCTAGCAAGTTTTGGATTATCTAATGAAGATTTAGAAGAACTTAGTCGCTATCCTGATGAACAGCTAACTCCTGAAAATATGCCATTAATTTTGAGGGATATAAGAATGCGAAAAATGGGGCGCCGATTACCTAATTTACCTTCTCAGAGCAGAAATAAAGAAATGCTTGGTAGTGAAGCAGTTTCAAGTAATGTGATTGATTATGGGCATGCAAGCAAATATGGCTACACAGAAGATCCACTTGAAGTACGTATTTATGATCCTGAAATTCCAACTGATGAGGTCAAGGATGAATTTCGGTCACAGCAGAGCATTTCTGCATCTGTTCCCACTCCAGATGTGTTATGTAATTCTATGTTTCCTGTTGAAGATGTATTTCGCCAGATGGACTTCCCTAGTGAGTCCTCAAATAACCAGTCTTTTTTTCCAGTTGAGAGTGGAACCAAGATGTCAGGCTTACACATTTCAGGAGGACAGTCAGTCCTTGAACCTGTAAAATCTGTTGGCCAGGCTATTAGCCAAACAGTTAGCCAGACAATGAGTCAGTCTCTAATTCCTCCATCTATGAACCAGCAGCCCTTTTCATCTGAATTAATTTCAGCTGTAAACCAACAAGAGCGAATCCCGCGTGAACGTGTGATTAATTCTTCTAATGTACATGTTGGATCAAGAGGAGGTAAAAAGAATTACCAGTCAGAGGCTGACATTCCCATTCAGTCTCCCTTTGGTATTGTGAAAGCATCGTGGCTTCCGAAGTTTTCACATGCTGATGCCCAGAAGATGAAGAGACTTCCGACCCCTTCTATGATGAATGATTATTATGCAGCGTCTCCAAGAATATTTCCACATTTGTGTTCTCTGTGTAACGTAGAATGTAGTCATTTGAAGGTGAGTGTTTTTAAAGATCACTGTACAATGATGCTCAGCGCCCAAGTTTTTGCTAAATTCTCATATGTATGCTGGTGTTAACTAGGTTGTAAGGAAATGGCAGAAATTAATTTTGTTTGCAACCTCAACACTTAGTTGTAATCTTAAGTAGCCCTGGCCTTGATACTGAATTGTTAGGTTTTTATGAATTGTTATGACTAGGTATGCCACATAGTTTGTCCATTTATTTTGAACAAATTATTCCACTTAATGAAACATAAAATGTATAATATAAAACTGTGTACTTATAAGATGATGTCACAAGGAGTCATCTTTCTCTAAATAGGAGGGTCTATTAGTATAATAATATAAAAAGTTAGTATAACTCACTTGTACTATGCACTGTTAATAGACTTTATTACAGACTTGCCCTTGTCTATCTGTCTTGGGCTAAAGACATTTAATGTTGATTTAAATATTTTCAGACTTTATATAGATTAGTGGTTTTTAGTATTTCTTGAAGAAGCTTAATAAAATCAACTCATAGCAAAATTGAGTCAAGATGAATTACTTTGGGATCAGCTGTGGGCTCAGAAAATAGAATGTAAAATGATAGAAATTTGGAAAGAAATTTTTAAAAGATAAAGATTTAGATATTTTTATAGTATAGTTAAAAGGAGATATTTTGCAGAGGTGATGAAGAGTCTAATGTAGAACATACTTGATAGTAATCATTGGTAGATTTGAGCAGGAATTTTCAAATAAGTCTTACGTGTATTTGGAAACCAATGTTTCCTATATTTATTAATGTGATTTATAGGTTGTAAGTCAGGAGTGAATGTACCCTGTGGATGGAAGCTTCAATTCAAGGTCATAACCTTGAATTGGTTGTATACTTTGAATAGGCCTAAAAATCTATAGATGTTAATACTCTTGTTGTTTTCCTCTTTCTATTGCTGCCCTTTTATTCTCTTTTTATTATCCATTTACCAGGTTTCAGTCAAGAATCTGATACCTAGATCTGATGCTATTGTCTTAAGGTTAACTCCAGCAAAAGAAAGCAACATGCTATCCAATGTTAGCCAGATTTGCCGAATTCTAATAATAATTGCCTTATCCTATCAAAAGGGATGGCAAATGAAAAAGAATAATTCACAGCTCTTAGTTGTAATCTGTAAGTAGCCCTGGCCTAAGTACTGAATTGAGTATTAAGCTCTCTGTATTCCTGTGACTGAACATAATCACATTATTTTTCCATTTATGTTGAACTTTTCATTAATTATGAATCTAATATATATATATATATATATATATATATATATATATATTTTTTTTTTTTTTTTTGAGTGTTTTTTGGCCGGGGCTGGGTTTGAACCCGCCACCTCCGGCATATGGGACTGGCACCCAACTCCATTGAGCCACAGGCACCGCCCAAAAAAATACATCTTAAAAGAATTTGGGTCTGGGCATGGTAGCTTATGCCTATAATCTCAGTACTCTGGGAGGCCAATGTGGGGGAGGTTTATTTGAGGCCAAGAGTTGGAGACCAGCCTGGGCAATGTAGCAAGACCCCCATCTCTACAAAAAAGAAAAGAAATTTAGTTGGATGGTAGTGTAGTCACAGCTCCTTGGGAGGCTGAGGCAGGACGATTGCTTGAGCCCAGGAGTTTTGAGACCACAATGTGCTATGATCATGCCACTGTACTCTAGCCTGGGTGAGAAAATAAGACTCTGTCTCAAAATAACCTAAAGTTTTTATTCTGTAGAGTAGAACAGGTATATATTTAGTATGCATTTATGTGTATCAGTTTTATACTTTGTATTAAGTACCAGGGTGAAAATGAAGAACTGTCTAAAATGCAGTGATTCATTAAGCATTTTAACAGTCTCATTGAGGAGAAAATTATGTACTCAAGTAATTTTTGAAAGCTAGAAGACAGTATATGGTTTGGTGATTTAATTTGTTTATGTTGTAGGGAAGAGATATATATTTCTTTTCTTTTTCTTTTTTTTTTTTTTTTAGAGACGGAGTCTCACCTTATTGCCCTCGGTATAGTGCTGTGGCACTACAGCTCACAGCAACCTCCAACTCCTGGACTTAGGCTATTCTTTTGCCTCAGCCTCCCAAACAGCTGGGGCTACAGGCGCCAGCCACAACGCCCGGCTATTTTTTTGTTGCAATTTGGCCAGGGGCAGGTTCGAACCCACTACCCTCGGTATATTGGACTGGTGCCCTACTCACTGAGCCACAGGCACTGCCCGATATTTAATATTTCTATCTTCATTTCAAGTTTATATCATTTAAACCAGTTTTCTCAATTTACCAGTACTATTATGTATCTAGCAATACATGATTAAAAAGAAATATAAATATGCTGTCTGATATCAAAAGACTTGAATAGTCTAGTTCAGTGGTTCTCAACCTTCCCAATGCCACGGCCCGTTAATACAGTTCCCACAGGTTGAGAACTGCTGGTCTGTTTGGGCTAGAATGATCTGAAAGAGAAGACTTTATGGAGTAGATTGAAGATGAAGAGGCTTTAGATGTTCCTATACACATGTAAAGGGGAGCAAAAGTGACATTCCAGATGTGAGCAACAACATACAGAGAAGCAGAGGTCCTGAAAGAAGACTACATTGCACTATGGTAGGAGGCAGTTGGGGAAAAAAGAGTGATGAGCTTAGTAGAAGTAAGTATAAAGGGCCTTGAAAAGCTAGCCTAGGAGTTTAGACTTAAAGTGAGAGATATTAGTAAGTGAATTAAGTTTCTTTTTATTACAGTGGTATGTTGAAAGTGTATATTCCAGGGAGATCTGACTGAAGTGTGCAGGATTAATAGAAATGAAAAGAGATTGGTTAGGGTATCTATTTGGAAGCTTTCCTTTTTATTCAGGTGCAAGGTGGTGAAAGTCTAGGTTAATATGGTGGTAAAAGTAAAACCTTGAGGTGGGGAAATCATTTAGTGATCAAAAGGACTCAACAATTGCCATTAAAAAAAAAAAAACAACATAGGTTTTGAATAGTCAGACATCTAATGCAACAGAACGGGGCTTATCTAAGTAATGAATTCTTTACTACTAAATGGCCAAATAATAGGTATTTGTGAACATGGATTGAGATGGTATAAACTACCTCTCTTTGTTTCTATGATATATTTTGCTATCTACTAATGTTTATCCATATGACATAAACAGGTAGCCAATAAATATAAATTACTAATTGCAAACTTTTTCCTCCTGAGTAAATTTGACAATATTTATGTTTCCCACCTCCAAATCTTTAAAATGATAGCTTGAAGGTACACTTCGAGTGTGTAACAATGGGCTGTAAAATGTATTTCCTTCATTGTTGATTTTAGAGGAGTAACTTTTTGGTTTAGAAGCTCTGTCTTTCTGACTGTATTAATTTAGTTTGACAAAATACTAACCAACAAAATTGAGGTAGTTGGAGGATAGAGAGTGAGCTGTAACATGGCTAGATATTTTCAGTTACATTCTGGCTATCTGCAGTCCTTTTAGCATCTCCTGCTTAATGGGTTAATTATCACTTTTTCTCTGGAGAGCTGGTGTTACTTTCTGGTTTTGTTTTTTTCTTTTGAGATAGTCTCAAGCTGTCCCCCTGGATAGAGAGCTGTGGCGTCACAGCTTACGGCAACCTGAAACTCTTGGGCTTAATTGATTCTCTTGCCTCAGCCTCACGAGTAGCTGGGACTACAGGCACTCACCACAATGCCCGGCTATTTTTTGGGTGTAGTTGTCATTGTTTGGCAGGCCCGAGCCGGATTCAAACCCGCAGCTCTGATGTATGTGGCTGGCGCCTTAGCCGCTTGAGCTTCAGGCACCACCTGAGCTGGTGTTATTTTTAGACCACTGTTAGATCTGAATACTGTTAAGTAGAGTCTAGAAATTGGGGTAGCATAGGTATACTTACAGAGTTTAAAGCAAGTAGTGTCAGTGAATGAAGCAGGCCTGTTCAGAGACAGACAATTTCATGTATGTATGTTTAATTGAAGAGTATGTTTTAAGTAGCACAGCCATCATCTTCAACTGATAGTTGTTGTAAGAATGATAATCCCGTATATTGTACCGACAGTTCTTAAAGGAAAAGCTGAAAATATGGATTTGGGGGTAAAATCTCTGGATTTTTAAATGTTGGCAACTTACTCAAATAAAACACTTTATGGTCCAAATAAATCATGCCCAACCTACTGCCTACTAGCGTGTCTGTTTAATGTCCAGGTAATGGGTTTAGCACTACTAGAGACTCTTAACTGCCAATCTCTTCTAGCTTTCTGTTTGTATTATGGAGCAGGATATACAAACATCTTTTTTGCTGTCCACAATCACTTCCATGGCTTAATGAAATAGTTTAGGGTTTGTTATAACTTGTTGCTGAGTATAAATTGATGCTGAACTGAGTATTGCAAGTAGCATGCACTTTTCAGAAAGTTCTTGCCAAGAGAGAATCCAAAATTAGTAGAAACTGTGGTAACTCCTAGTTTGTCTTTAGCAACGACTTACACTAAAATGTTTTTGAAATGGGAACAAGTAACATTTTCCTCAAGAGAAGTTTTAAAATACAGAACTGTTTAGTAAGTTTTCTGTCTTTTCAAGTGCTGGAGGAACAATAAAATATTAAATAATATACATACTGCTTTTACCCAGTTGTTTGACTTTTGAGACTGTATCTTTGAAAACTGTATTGTCTTTTTTTTTTTTTAAATCAGCTGTATCTTTTGGAGCTATTTATGGGTAAAGATTGTAATGTTAGGGCAGATTTATTTGTAAATGAAATAATGTATGAGAAAGCACTTGGTTAATTGTAAAGCTCTATATAAGGAATATTGTGCATTTGAAATGGTAATACTTTCCTCAAAATCTTAAAAATAAATTAGAATTGATCACTTTTTCATATTTTTACTAATTTTATTTACTAATCTAGTGAGTATCTTTTTGAGATGGCTACTGGTTTTTGAGGTAGTATGTTTTTGGTTGTTACTAGTTTGAATTTTAGAAATAGAAATCATTGAGACACTGTTCTTTGAAGATTCCATTTCACAGATACCATTTTATGTATAGAATTTTTGGTGTTTTCTAGAGCATTTTATATTTGAGATAAGTTATTTTCTGATCCATATTTTTATTTTCTCCAAGTTTAATCAATATATATTGATTCAAAATGAGTGTCAATGGGTGTAACTTTTTGAGAAAATGTTTTTTATGCTAAAATATTTTAAATTGGGATCAGGAAGGTATGGTATTAAGTGCATTTGTTTGAGGCCTTTAATTTTTGTTTGCAGAAATTTTATTGAGTATGCTATTATAAATTTAATTTTTGAAAAAAAAAATCCTGTGTCATTTTAATGCGTTAGTCAAATTGAAAACTATTCTAATTTCAACACTTTTCTCCTTTTACAATAGGATTGGATTCAGCATCAAAACACATCTACTCATATTGAGAGCTGTCGACAGTTACGTCAACAGTAAGAACATTTTTTCTTTTTTATAAGTAGCAAATTTACAAAATACTTGATATTCAGATATAGATGTTAAGTATCTTCAGACTGATACTGTGGAGAAAAATATTTTTAGAAAGCTATTGCCTATTTAAAATATTAATTTTGTAGAAGTACATTTAACATTTTTCCTAAAGAAGAGAGTTCAATATGATTTTTTGATCTTTTCCTATCTTTTCCCAACTGAATTCCCAGTAGGTAGGCTTTTGATATCGTTGATTCATGCTTTGCTGTCTTGCCTTCTCCAGATGGTTCATCTATTTTAGAACAGATATCCTTTCCTTTTCCTATATCCACTCTTTTCCAAGGATAAATAACTAAAAACCAACAAAAGTATACACCAGTCCTTAATTTCAGACCTAAAGCTTTTCTCTGGCTTGGAACCTATTTCAGAATAGGTTAAGTTAAGGGATGAATAAGCTAGATGTCTTGGGTCCTCAACATTGGTTCTTTGGGTTTTCCACCTTTTACTTCTTTTAAAACAGAGCACTTGTGAAGGTTTCTTCTACTAGCCAGTGGTGAAAAGTGTGATTTTAATATGTAGCATGCTCCTGTGTTCCTTGGCATAACATTAAATTGTGTTTCCCCTAGCATCATTAAACAGTTCCTAGTCACCAAACTGATAGTAACATATACTTTGGGTTGAGATTATTGTTTAAAACCCATCTGTTCATAAATGATAAACCTAAATCAAAATAATTTTAAAGCAGGGGAATTTATAAGCTCATGTAACTGAGAATCTTAAGGATTCTAAATCTTAGAATCTTAAATCTTCTAGTTTGAGGAAGGGCTCAAGTCAATGCTCAAATAAAAATCAAAGTGTCAAGAATTGGTAGTTCCCTTTATAAATGCTTTATAAATGCTGACAAACGTAGGTTACTATATTGAGATGATTTGTTATCTGAATTGGATATGCCTTACAGCCACTATAAATGGAGAATTTCTCCTCAGCAACATTTCCTCAGGTACTTAATGGCATGTATTAATTTTTTTGAAGGTGAGAGGTATAGGTAGGATTGAGTTATTCGTGGGCTCCTGGGCTTAGACAATTCTCTTACCTCAGTTCAATATGATTTTTTGATCTTTTCCTATCTTTTCCCAACTGAATTCCCAGTAGGAAATCCCAAGTAGCTGGGACTACAGGTGCCCACCACAATGCCCAGCTATTTTTTTGTTTTGCGGTTTGGCTGGGGTCAGGTTTGAATCCGCCACCCTCGGTATATGGGGCCGGCGCCCTACTCACTGAGCCACAGGCGCTGCCCAATTAATACTCTACTTTTTTTAAACCATTGCCAGTGTGTTAGGGTTCTCCAGATAACACACACACACACATATAGGCATATATCATTTCATTTTGCTTTGTTTTTCTGTACCTCATAGATCATACCTTTTTTTACAAATTGAAGCATCGTGGCAACCCTGAGTCAAGTATGATTGTAATTTTTTTTTTTTTTTTAAGAGACAGTCTTGGCTCAGCACCTGTGGCTCAAGCGGCTAAGGCGCCAGCCACATACACCTCAGCTGGCGGGTTCAAATCCAGCCTGGGCCCGCCAAACAACAATGATGGCTGCAACAAAAAATAGCCAGGCGTTGTGGCGGGCACCTATAGTCTCAGCTACTTGGGAGGCAGAGGCAGGAGAATCGCTTGAGCCCAGGAGTTGGAGGTTGCTGTGAGCTGTGATGTCACAGCACTCTACCTAGGGCAACAGCTTGAGACTCTGTCTCAAAAAAAAAGAGACAGAGTCTCACTTTCTCGCCCTCCATAGAGTGCTGTGGCATTAGAGCTCACAGCAACCTCCAGCTCTTGGGCTTAGGCAGTTCTTTTGCCTCAGCCTCCCGAGTAGCTGGGACCACAGGCGCCCACTAAAACGCCCAGGTATTTTTTTTTTTTTTTTTTTTTTATTGTTGGGGATTCATTGAGGGTACAAGAAACCATGTTACACTAGTTGCATTTGTTGGGTAAAGTCCCTCTTACAATCGAGTTTTGCCCCCAAAAGGTGTGGCACACACCAAGGCCCCA
>CAUYRH010156387.1:0-11571 GCA_963574655.1 Perodicticus potto | reverse complement strand
CTGTCACCCTGGATACAGTGCAGTGGCATCACAGCACACAGCAACCTCCAATTCCTAGGCTTAAGTGAGTCTCTTGCCTCCGCCTCCCAAGTAGGTGGGACTACAGGCACCCGCTGCAATGCCTGGCCATTTTTTGGTTGCCGCCATCATTGTTGTTTGGCAGGCCCAGGCTGGATTCGAACCCGCCTGCTTAGGTGTACGTGGCTGGTGCCTTAGCCTGTTTAGCCACAGGCGCCAAGCCTTTTTTTTTTTTTTTTGATAGCATCTCACTCTGTCATCCTGAGTAGAGTATCATGGTGTCATAGCTTACAGCAACCCCAAACTCTCTTGGGCTTCAGCAATCCTCTTGCCTCAGCCTCCCTTGTAGCTGGGACTATGAGTATGCACCACTATGCCCAACTACTTTTTCTATTTTTCGTAGAGATGGGATCTTACTCTTGCTCAGGATTGTCTCAACTTCTGAGCTCAAGCACTCCTCTAGCCTTGACAGGCATGAGCCACCATGCCCAACCATGTTTTTTTTTTTGAGACAGAGCCTCAAGCTGTCACCCTCGATAGAGTGCTGTGGCATCATAGCTCACAGCAACCTCCAATTCCTGGGCTCAAGCGAGTCTCTTGCCTCTGCCTCCGCCTCCCAAGTAGCTGGGACTACAGGCGCCTGCCACAATGCCGGCCATTTTTTGGTTGCAGCCGTCATTGTTGTTTGGCGGGCCCAGGCTGGATTTGAACCCAGCAGCTCAGGTGTACGTGGCTGGCGCCTTAGCCCGTTGAGCCACAAGCACTGAGCCCGTGCCCAACCTTAACATTGGTTTTTGTCCAGAGCAAAAGGCTAAATAAAAATCAACAGAAGTACATCATTCTGGACAGACTTTGTTACAAGTGAACTTAGGCAAACCAAAGATTCAATCAAGTTTCTAACATTAGTCCTTAGAATAATCTTGCCCCAAATCTTTTAATTCTTTTATAAAATATTGATCCAAGAAATATATATTAGGAGTTCATTAAGGAGAAAATTGGAGTGGCATTTGAGGTAGAATGTATATTATAATGGAATTATTTCAGAAATAATGTGACTTGCAACTCTTCTGCTCAAATTTTCTCCCTTTATATCTGTTTAATTTATTAATCTACAAAAGCTATCGTTCTATTAGTGGAACAAAGAATTCTTGATTATAAAGGAGTTGAATGGACTAAGTGACTGTGTCTCAGACCTGGAATACTTCTCCTTTTTTATTTTCCATTCCAGCGTAGTCATTTAATGATAACTGAATGTCGGTGAAGCCTTGGATGCATGTGAATTGTACCAAAATGCTCTTGCATAGAGGGAAATGTTAGGTCTCTAGCTAGATATGAGCAGGGTGGATGACAGATGAGCTTAGGCTATTTTGGACTGGACTGGGTCAGGCTGACCCCAGGCTATTGTGGATTACAGATGGATTATTATTAAGACCTTGCAGGTGGGCTGTTTTAAGAACAGAGTTTGTTCAGACCCTGGGAGACTTCCAAGCAGCAGCTGATACTCCCTCAAAGTCATGTATAAAACTCAGAAGCTGTGCTTTCCTTGGTGCCTGCAGTCTGTAGGGCGAGTCCTGGCCTGCTGTCCAGGTTATTAAAATAAACTTTTTCTTCTGCTAAAAATGATCTTGCACTATTTAATTATTTTTGCGATTACCTTGAGCCACCCCACTGCTCTAACATGTTGGCGGGCCAGCCAGGAGGAATGTTTTGCTGATTTGCTTCCACTCTTAACTCTTCCTTCTTTAACTGCTGAGGAAGTGCAGATGGTTTTATGGGAGAGAGTGCCAGGGAGTCGTCTGGTTTCTGCTTTATGGCCAGCACATTCTTAGAAATGGCTCCTTTTGATTTGCAGGACCTGAACTCTCTCCTCCCATTTTTATGAGAAGGTGGTCAGAAGAGAAGGACCAGACACTGACCTGGTGGAAGTAAAGAAGTGTGCATCTTGTGAGAGGTCAAGTCTTGCCAAGCCTCTCACAATTGCCTTCCTGGTTAGTAACTCGAGACAGCTAATGGCCTCATGGGAACCTGTCTGTCCATCAAGCCTGGTACTTCACAGAGGCCAGTGTCACACAGACTAGTCCTTCAACTGTGTCTTCTCCCCCTTCACATTTTCATTTTTCCTAGTGATGGCCAAGGGGGTGGCATTAATTGACCATGGCCTAATAATCCCACCCATCCCTTTCTCCTTTTTCAGTTTGTTCATTTCTACTAGGGCTGGTGGCATCTCTTTGCGGAGACTCCCTATGAAGGCAGCTGCACAGAATCTCTGGAACTTACGCCTGAGGTATCATTCTGCTCACCGGTAGATGTCCCTTTCAGAGACATCTGAAGGAGACAGCAGACATTACTGTGTGGTGGCAAGGGTAGCTGATTAGAGAGCCCAGTATTGCCCCAGGATCTAGCCTTTTCATTTCCTTTTTCCAGATGGGTAACCAGCCATCTGGTCACCAATCATCTATCCCACCTGACAGCACTTTGGAACGTTTTCGTTCTGATTGGAAACACCTTGATCTCTAGATTCTTAAAAAGCTGTTTTAGGCTGGCTGCGGTGGCTCTCACTTGTAATTTTAGCACTCTGGGAAGGTGAGGGCGGACTCCTTGAACTCAGGAGTTGGAGACCAGCCTGAGCAAGAGTGAGACCCCATCTCTACTGAAAATAGAAAAAACTAGCCAGGCATTGTGGCAGGCACCTGTAGTCCCTGCTACTTGGGAGGCTGAGGCAAGACAATTGCACAAGCCCAAGCATTTAAAGCTGTTGTGAGTTATGATGCCATGGCACTCTACCCAGGGCGATGGAGTGAGACTGTCTCAGATTAAAAAAAAAAAAAAGTTTGATATTCTTTTGCAATACAACTTGACCTCAACATAAATTAGAAAATTCTCAACATTAGCCACTTAACGAGACCTTAAATTATGATATATTGACTGCCCTAGACAATTTTTGTAAGCATCTGGGTAAAAGGTCAGAGGTCTCATGTTCAGGTATTTTTCCATCCTTAATGAAAACATGCCAATCTTATTGCCTTGGTTCTTTCTCTCCAGTCCTTCACCCCCTTTACCTGAACCTCTATTGCTCTACACAGGGCCACCATGAACTAAGCCAAAAGGTGTCAAGTTTCTGCCCCTGGTTGAGAGTGCCAATGGAGGGCTTGGGCTAGCACTAGTTCACAAGCCCTTCTTCCTTACTGAGTTAAACAAATGAAAACTAATTTAGGTTCCACCAAACAAAGCTTTAGGAAATTGACTCAAGAAACTCCCAGCCCTGGCTCTAGTTTTTACCCTTTGCATTATTGAGAACCAAGACTATGCCCAAACAGGCTTTAACTTTCAGCCCCTTTGAAATTTTATATGGGCAACCTCCTTCTCCAACGGGATTCTCTAATAGATCCTGAATCCATAGCTCTCTAACCATATGCTACTTCTCTTCATATATTCCAACAAGCCATTTCTAACTTTGTAGTTTCTAGACCAAGAACAACAGAAACTCCAGCTCTTGTTTCTTTCAGCCACCCAGGATCTTACATAAACCCATAAAGATGATAATCCACAATCTCAGCTACAGCCCATCTGGGAGATAACCTTTCTGGTATGACGTCTGCTCCCACAGCCATTAAGAGGCTTGGCCTCTCCAGCGGGGAACCTTGCTCCTGAGTGAAGTAGTGGACCTCAATGTCCACTGCTAAAGACCTGCCTGTTCTTGAGAACCTTTGAAAGATCTCAAACTCCTATTCCTCACGATATAGTCTTTTAACCCCTACCACAACACTTATAGGAGCCAAAAATTAGGATTGGTATATGTTAAGCTGCCTATCAAAACTTTTTTTTCTTTTTGAGTCAGAGTCTCACTTTGTCACCCTCGATAGAGTGCAGTGGTGTCATAGCTCACAGCAACCTCAAACTCCCAGGCTTAACTAATTTTCTTGCCTCAGTCTTCCAAGTAGATGGGACTACAGGCACCCATAACAATGTCCAACTATTTTTAGAGGCTGGGTCTCGCTCTGGCTCAGGCTGGTCTTGAACCTGTGAGCTCAGGCAATCCTCGGCCTCCTAAGTGCTGGGATAGGCTTGAGCTACCACGCACTTCCTATAACAAGACCCCTTACCCCTTTCCCCTTTAGAGGCTATCACCTTAAAGATACTGGTTACCACTGGGTATCAGGATTTACAACCAAACAGTGCCTACATACATCAAAACAAACATACCTATGGACAACTGGACACAATTTCACAGGGCAGGGCCTTTAATGGGTATGGTTTCAAATTTTTTTTTTTTTTTTTTTTTGAGACAGAGTCTTGCTTTGTTGCCCCGGGTAGAGTATTTTGGCATCATAGACCACAGCAACCTCAGTCTCCTGGGCTAAAGAGATCTTGCCTCAGCTTCCTGAGTATCTGGGACTATAGATGCCCACCACAATGCCTGGCTATTTTTATTTTTTTTGAGACTATGAATATATTTAACACTATGAACTATACACTTAAATGGTTGAAATAGTAAATCTAACTTCTTTTTTTTTTGAGACAGAATCTCATTATGTTGCCTTTGGTAGTGCCGTGGGGTCACAGCTCAACAGCAACCTCAAACTCTTGGACTTAAGCAATTCTCTTGCCTCAGCCTCCCAAGTAGCTGGGACTACAGGTGCCCGCCACAACTCCCGGCTATTTTTTTGTTGCAGTTGCCATTGTTGATTTTAGCTGGCCTGGGCCAGGTTCAAACCCACCAGCCTCAGTGGATGTGGCCGGCGCCCTACCCACTGAGCTATGGGTGCTGCCTCTAACATGTTTTTTTTCACAATTTAAAAAATTTTTTAAAAGAATGAGGAGAAATCTGAGATCAGGTTCTCCGCTGAAAAGTCACAAATCATTGCCTGTTTTCAGACCCAGTAGCCTCCAACTAAAGGAGAAACCAGGCTCCCATGAGGAAGGACCCTACTAAATAACCCAAGTATATATATATATAGCAGTGATCCCTCCAGTCCTTCCCCAAAGGGATCTATAGCAATTTATTCAGATAACCCTACTCTAAAGGAAGGAAAATATCTAGATCCAGAAAGAGGGTCCAAGTTAACACTGAAAGCTGGGGATCCAAACCTTCAACTACCTAGTTTTGCCTAGTAATCCCTAGCAGATACTACACAGGCCCAGGTACATGCTGCTATTGAACTGGCAAATGTGAAGGAGACTCTCCTAGGATAGGCAACAGTACACTTTCATGGTCTTGCCTTAATGTGTTCATTCATGTGCTCTGTCATAGACTTGAACTCTTTGGCCATTTTGCAGGATATGCCATCATGTTAATTGGACCTGGTGAGCAGTTAAGTGGCCAGTACTCTGAACGCCTTGGAAAGCCACATGCACCTGAGTGCGAAGGAGAAGCTATACAAAGATTCAGAGGCCTGCAAGCTCAGTGAAGTTTTTAGGGGTTCAGTGATTTGGAGCATTCCTGCAAAGGAAGGAACAAGCCATTGCACCAAGAAGGAAATACATTTGGTGGGACTCTGAGTTTTTGAGACCACAGATTTTCTAACTGAGAATTGCAAACCCTAGAACCTACTACAGAAGGTTCATGGCTTTGATTGGGGCCCAGAGCAAAAAAGGACTGAAAGGTCAAGGCTGAGGTATGAGCAACATTGCTGTTTATACATGACTCATCAGATTTGAAGATACTTGAGGTAACTGGGATAGAGAATAAAACGTCATAAAACCTCTGGCTATCACTTGGCTCAAAGATTTGGCCATTCATGCATTTTGAGATTTAATGAATTTTACCATTTATGTATTTACCATATGCAAGGCCCTGTGCTGGACTTGGAAAACACAAAGATATGACAAAACTTATTCACTGTTCTCAAGTAGCTCAAAGTCTAATTTTACTTTTAACTATTTGCATACTATTTAATTCATCCATTTCTTAATTTTTATTTAAAAATGTCTTTATGTGTAAACGCAATGCTAGGGCATAATTACTTTTTTCATCCCTCAGTATTTGGTAGGATATAGATGTTAACAAAGAGGAGCCAAATGGAGGAAAATTTGAGAAAACTTTATTAACTAAAAATGTACTGCAAGAGCCAAGACCATCATGATTTGATTGTGAACAGGCCATATCAGTCATGCTTTAACAAGAAAAATCCATTTACTGAGTGCCTTATTATGTGCTATGAATTTCACATACATTCATTTCCCCCAACAATTCTGCAGTTACTAACATCCCTCAGTCTCCACCTGAGAAAACTGAAGTTCAGGAAGTTAAGTAAATCACCCAAGTCTCATAAGGAGTGGCAGAACTAAGATTTGAAAATAGGGCACCCCAAGTCCTCTGCCTTTTCCTCAACACCATACTTCTTTTGTGCTATTTCCAACTAGTGATCTATAGAAGTCTGAACATACCTGATCTTTTTCAACTTTACTTAACACCAATTTTCCACTTGAAGCCCTCCCGTGACCGTGAGCTCTTCAAACCAGACCTTCACATCTATGATCAGAACATTCTTGTAGAGGACATTCAGATGTCCTTGTCCTAAGATAATTTAGTTGCAAGGAACAGTCTCTTATGCTGGCTTAAACAGAGTAATAGTGGCAGAGGGAGGTGTTTTTAGGAAGACAAAAATTTCAATGGCAAGTAAGCAGCCCAGGAAAAGAAAAATGACAGGTAGGTATTGTGGAGACAGAAATGGCGAAATCATTTTCTGAGGATGTTCTCTGTGATTGTCTTTTTCAGCTTCTACTACTTGCATATGACTCATCATTATTGCTCTAGCTCCCTCCTATGTAACATTCAGTTCAAGGATCCATATCTCCTGAATCAGTCTTTTTTAGGTAAAAAATCCTTAGAAATAAATGGAGTGACCCAGCCCTTAGTCTGGGGATTAGATCTGTGTTCAGTGGTCTGATCACCTAAAACTAGGGTGCAGTCACATCTTGCAAACACAGCTATCTAGGCTTCTTGAGAAGGATCTGTAGAGGTAAAACAATTCAAGAGGTGGTGTGAGCTGGGCTAAATGTACTATGATAGTAACCTTGTCTAGAAAGCAAAGATAGGATGAAAGTCCTTTTCTTCTGTGACAAAAAGAGTCTATAGCAACTTACCTGGTTCTTGGTAGCATCTTTTTTTTTTTTTTTTTGTAGAGACAGAGTCTCACTTTATCCCCCTTGGTAGAGTGCCGTGGCGTCACACAGCTCACAGCAACCTCCAACTCCTGGGCTTAGGCGATTCTCTTGCCTCAGCCTCCCGACTAGCTGGGACCACAGGCGCCTGCCACAATGCCTGGCTATTTTTTTGTTTTGTGGTTCTGCCAAGGCCGGGTTTGAACCCACCACCTTCAGTATATGGGGCTGGCGCCCTACTCGATGAGCCACAGGCGCTGCCCTTGGTAGCATCTTTTATTCTTTGAGCATATGCTATTTTCTAACAACCATAAAACCACAGAGGTAGGGATTTGTATCTCAGGTAGTCTGAGGAATCAGACTACCTACTCAAGGACTTTTAACACCATGTCCTTGGGAATGACTTGCTGCTGAGGTAAACTGTATCTGTAGCATTTGTGATAGGGTATGCTCACCTCAGTTGGCTGATCTCTTCAACATGGGGTTCCCATAAGCATGCTGATAGGCTTTTTCTCTTTATTATACTAAAGATGTATATAATTTTATCATTTTCACACACCCCCCCTTTTTGAGACAGGGCCTGACTGTGTCACCTGGGCTAGAGTGCAGTGGTGTGATCATAGCTCACTGCAACCTCAAAATCCTAGGTTCAAGATTCTCCTTGCTCAGATTCCCAAGTAGCTAGGAATATAGGCATGCCCTACTACACACAGCCCATTTTAACAGGTTTTCCGTATACAATTCACATTATTGTCCAACTATCACCACTATTTTTCTTCAGAACTTTTTCCTTGTCCCATACTGGAAGCTCTATACTTATTAAACAATAACTCCCCAGGCTCAGCGCTCAAGCAACTAAGGCGCCAGCCACATACACCAGAGCTGGTGGGTTCAAATCAAGCCCTGGCCTGCCAAACAATGACAACTACAACCAAAAAATAAAATTAAAGAAAAAAAAATAGCCGGGCATTGTGGCAGGTGCCTGTAGTCCCAGCTACGTGGGAGACTGAGGCGAGAGAATCACTTAAGCCCATGAGTTGGAGGTTGCTGTAAGCTATGATGCTACAGCTCTCTAACCAGGGCGAAAGCTTGAGGCTCTGTCTCAAACAAACAAACATAAAAATAACTCTCCATTTTCTCCCCTTATGTTCCCTAGTAATTCCACTTCTATGAATTTATCATTCTAAGGCACCTTTATACAAATGGAGTAACTTTCCTTTTTGTCTTATTAGTGTTAATGTCTTCAAGGTTCATTCGTGTTGTAATCTGTCAGAATTTCCTCTTTATTGAAGGCTGAATATCCTCTACAGGTATGTAACACTTTGTCCGTCCATCATCCATCCATCTTTACAGTGTCCTTTATACAGATTTTTTTTTTTTTGAGACAAGAGCCTCAAGCAGTCACCCTGGATAGAGTGCTGTCACAGCTCACAGCAACCTCCAACTTCTGGGCTCCAGCGAGTCTCCTGCCTCCGCCTCCCAAGTAGCTGGGACTACAGGTGTCCGCCACAACGCCCGGCCATTTTTTTTTTTTTTTTTTGGTTGCAGCCGTCATTGTTGTTTGGCGGGCCCGGGCTGGATTCAAACCCGCCAGCTCAGGTGTATGTGGCTGGCGCCTTAGCCCATTGAGCCACAGGCGCCGAGCCTATACAGGTTTTTAATTTTGATGTAGTTCAATTTATCTAGCCAAGCAGTCACTTCCAAATTTAACATCATAAAGCTTTCCCTAGGGGGGTGCCTGTGGCTCAGTGGGTAGAGCGCAGGCCCCATATACTGACGGTGGCAAGTTCAAACCTGGCCCTGGCCAAACTGCAACAAAAAAATTGCTGGGCGTTGTGGGGGGCACCTGTAGTCCCAGCTACTCGGGAGTCTGAGGCAGGAGAATTGCCTAAGCCCAGGAGTTGGAGGTTGCTGTGAGCTGTGTGACGCCATGGCACTCTACCAAGGGCAATAAAGTGAGACTGCCCCTAAAAAAAAAAAAGATAAAAAAAAAATAAAGCTTTCCTTTATTTTCTTCTAAGTTTTATATCTTAAGTTTTGGGTTTTGATCAATTTTGAGTTAACCTCTGAACATTGTGTAAGGATCCTTTGTTCTTTTCCATGTAGATCTCAAGTCTTTCTAGCACTTCTTTAAAAGACTATCTTTTCTCCATTGAATGGTCTAGGCATCCTTCTTGAAAATCATTTGGTCATACATGCCAGGACTTATTCTGATAGATGCTATCCTATCCCATTGGTCTATATACATCTTTATGACAGTATCACACTGCTTTGTTGTGGCTTTGTAGTAAACAAACTTTCAAACTAGGAAGTGTGAGTTCTCCAATTTTTCCAACTATTTTGGCTATTCTGGGCCTCCAATGAATTCTTGGATAGGCATGTATGTATTTATAGGAGGGTTTTGCTATATACCAGGGCTGGTCTTGAACTCCTGGCCTCAAGTGATCCTCTCACCTCAGCCACCCAAAGTGTTAGGATTGCAGATGTGTCCAGCCATCCAGATTTTGACACAGGAATTGCATTCAATGTGTAGACCACCTTGGTTAGTATTGATATGTTAGTATGTCTTCCAATACATCAACAAGGATGTTTTTCCAATTTATTTATGTCGTTTAATTTTTCATCAATGTTTTATAGTTTTTAGTGTATATGGATTTTTTTCTGCATCACTGGTTGTTTATACCTAAGTATTTTGTTTTGATATAAATGGAAGTGTTTCCTTAATTTCTTTTTTGGATCACTCATTGTTAGTATTTAGAAATTCAACTGATTTTGTAAATTGGCTGAATTTATTAGTTTTAAGTTTGTGTAACAGCTTGATGTTTAAACACAGAAAGTGTGGCTATAGGATAAATTCACCACCTTGTTCAAGTCTATAGAATATTTTTATATACAACCCAATAATTTTTGCCTAAACACTGTCATCAAAGATCCTGAGGTATGCAAAATATCTCGTTATTGGCTTTATAAAAGTCAATTTCTGAATATATGCAAAACTTACAAACTCTTATTACTTCATTAAGAAAGTTCTCAAACTTACGTCCTGAACGATCATCATGAGGGGTTTGACTTGCAGGATAATATTGAGTGATGTTATTTGAATTTGATGCGAGTATCTTAGAGGTTATGTACACATAATTTTCATTTCAATAAATATTTGTTGAGTGGTATGGGGGTGATATTTGGAGTTCAGACTCTGGAATTTGGTATCTAGATTAGAATCCTGGTTCTTCCCACTAATTAGTTGTTTGACATTTGGCAGGTTTCCCAAATCATTTTTTATTCCTCTTTTTTTTTTAGAGACAAGAGTCTCACTCTGGCGTCCTGACTAGAGTGCCATGGCAACACTGCTCATCATAATTGCTTAGGCTGGTCTCGAACTCCTGAGTTCAAGCCATCCACCGGCCTTGTCTCCCAGAATGCTAGGATTACAGATGTGAGCCACTGTGCCTGGCCTTTTATTCCTCTTAAAAACTGAGATTATAATATCTGCCCCACCAGATTGCTTGAGAATTAAGCAACTCTGTGTTCAATAGCAGTCAGTTAAGAGTTGTTATGATTCTGAGCACATGACATGTTGGAAAGTATGCTACCATTAAAGTGCTCATGATCTAGATGGGAAAGTATAAAGAAAAAAAAATTTTTTTTTTTTGAGACAGAGCCTCAAGCTGTCACCCTGGATAGAGTGCCGTGGCATCACAGCTCACAGCAACCTCCAATTCCTGGGCTCAAGCGAGTCACCTGCCTCTGCCTCCCAAGTAGCTGGGACTACAGGTGCCCGCCACAATGCCTGGCCATTTTTTTTTTTAGGTTGCAGCCACCATTGTTGTTTGGCGGGCTGGGATGGATTCGAACCCGCCAGCTCAGGTGTATGTGGCTGGTGCCTTAGCCTGTTGAGCCACACGCGCCGAGCTGAAAAAAAAAAAAAAATTTTTTTTTTTTTTTTTTGAGATGCAGTCTGGCTATGTTGCCCAGGCTGGAGTGCAGTGGCACAATCATGGCTCACTGAAGTCTTAACTGCTGGGCTCAAGCGATCCTTTAGTGTAGCTGAGAGCCTATTCAAATAATCTTAAAACTGTACTAATGACAACAGAACAGCATGTTGGAAATAAATGTAAAGCTATGATGCACTCAGATGTAAACTTAGCGAGTTGTAGCCCACTGGGTAGGGTTGGAGATAGTAAATCATAAACAAGACTAATAATCCAGACAAACTCTGGCACAGCAATACAGGCTGAAAGTTGGTACAGAAGGGAGCACTTTTGTGCCTTGAACCATGAGTTCCGAAAATTGACTTTTTGCCATGGCTTGGGAGATAACACACTTTAATCATCTCTCATTTTCATTTTATCATTTAGAAGGTTCTAAGGAATCATTTGACTCTTGGGCATCATTTTACAGAGGAAAACAGGCTCAGAGAGCAAGGCCACTGTTGCACTGTTAACAGGA
>CAUYRH010156382.1:0-23315 GCA_963574655.1 Perodicticus potto | reverse complement strand
TTGTGGCGGGCGCCTGCAGTCCCAGCTGCTTGGGAGGCAGAGGCAGGAGACTCGCTTGAGCCCAGGAATTGGAGGTTGCTGTGAGCTGTGATGCCATAGCACTCTATCCAGGGTGACAGCTTGAGGCTCTGTCTCAAAAAAAAAAGACAAACATAAGCTAGTAGAGGCATAAAGTGGAGAATGTTGGCTGGTGTACTATAACAAAGGACTACAGAGGTATTTGACAGATTAGGTTAAAAAGACAGTTTGGGGCTACATAAAAGTATTACAACTCAAAACAGTATAAACTGACATGTATTTTTGAAAGGTACCTACCTAAAAGAAAAAAGATGAAATGAACCAAAGACATTAAAAACAAGACAGTGAGAGGATAAGAGAGGCCAAATACGAACACCAGAGAAAAGAAATGAACATGAGATAGAATGATTAGTAACTGGCAAGTTACTGAATCTGGGGGCATAGGAGAAAACAAATAGTTATAGATAACTTTGAGGTTGGAGCTAAGATTTTGTAATTTTAGAGGACAGTAGAGTTATTAAGTGAAAACACATAAGATAAACAAATTTGGAGAGGTGAGCTCATTTTCTGGCACTTTCAGTTTGAGGAGTAGGTGGAACATATACATGGTAATAATGTCTAGTACAAAGGGTAGAAATGTGTTAGGTGTTCAGAAAAGAATCTAAGATGCAAATCTATACTTATGGAGATGATAGTTGAAATGGTTAAAGTACATAGGCTCTCCTAAGAAATAAATAAAAAGTATCTCCATTTTTCCAATACTGAAACCAAAATTCAAAGAAGAAAGTAACTTACTTGGCCAATGTCATACAACTGCTAAATGGTAGAAAATCAGCAGCTCTAACTCCAAAGCATGTAGTCATTAAGCCAGATTGTCTTTCATCTTTAAGGACATGCACAGAGAAAGACTGATAAAATAAAAAAGGTGGGAAAGCCAAGAGTAAAAACATCACAGAAAGGAGTTACAGAGAGTTGTATCAGAGTGAAAAACAAGAGCCAATAGTCGTCGTTGAGACTAGATGCAGAGATATGGAGTGTGAGGTGCACTGAGAAACAACTGAGAAAAGTAAGAATGGAAGGAAGAAGTCATATTTTGCAATTGTCATCAAGTAATACTAGAGAGGCTAGAAAGGAATCATGGGCAGAATATAAATTCTAACTAGTCCGTAAGGGAAGTACAATAGAGATAAAGCCTTACAGGATGAAGAGGCAGACTAACTTAGTGGTTGAAGGGAAGAGGTGACAGAGGGGAAAAGACTGAAGAGATACTGAAAAACACAGGATGAAACAATTAAATATGAGTTAAATATAGGACAATCATCAGGAATTCAATATAATTGAGAACGGAAGGATAAAAAGTGGAAGAGTTAAAATATGAGACTGGAAGGAACATCAATTTTTCTCAAGTGAGCTCTTTCAAAAGAGCACATTATGTTTGTAACTGTTTGAATATAGAAAATGAGACTTATTTTTTAATCATAGTCCACGGCTGAATGAAGAAAAAGAAGCATCTGCTGTCATATGAACAGGTGACAAGTACTGAGATTGAAATATTTTAGTAAGGCTTTTATTATAAAACTGGTTTTTATGTTTATGTTTCTAAAGGGGCTAAACATTGCAGCTCAAAAGGTTAATAAGTAAATTAGCGTGCATTAAGGCATGTTCTAAACGAATTACTTTTTTTTTTTTTTTTTTTGAGACAGAGCCTCAAGCTGTTACCCTGGGTAGAGTGCCATGGTGTCACAGCTCACAGCAACCTCAAACCCCTGGGCTTAAGCAATTCTCTTGCCTCTGCTTCTCAAGTAGCTAGGACTACAGGTGCCCGCCACAACGCCCAGGCAGTGTCAGGCTGTTGTTTGGCAGGCTCAGGCTGGATTCGAACCCACCAGCGCAGGTGTATGTGACTGGCACCGTAGCCGCTTCATCTACAGGCACCGAGCCAGAATTATCTATTTTTATCACTCCAATCAACTGTTTTTAGACAAACACTGTATAAAAGGTTTTCTTCTAGAATTATCAACAGAGTTCACTGTTGAACAACAATGAAAGAAAGCAACAGAGCTTTCTCAGGCAATGGAAAAGAACAAACTGATTCTAAGGCCACAGTTGATAAAATTAATAGCAAAACACTTTGATATTTTTAGTAAGATGTGAAATAAAATTATGAGCTCACTATAAAGAGAGCAAAGGGATTTATAAGTTAATAACAGGACCGAAATCAAGAGCCTAGAAAGATCTGTATACAGGCAGATCTATAGATACAGGCAACAGAAAATAACACAAGCACTTGTCGTCGTTGTTGAGACAGTCCCACCCTATGCCCTGAGCAGAGTGCAATGGTGTCAAAGCTCACTACAACCTAAGACTAGGGCTGTGGGCATCCCGCTGCCTTGGCCTCTGTAAGCCACAGTGCCTGGCTGGGTTTTTTATTTTTTTATGAGTTGGGGTCTCACTCCCGCTCAGCCAAATCTGGAACTCCTGAACTCAAGCAATTCTCCCTCCTCAGCCTCCCACAGTGCTGGGATTACAGGCCTTGCACCACCGCACCCGGCCAGGCACTCTCTTAATTCCATGTTCCACTGAGAAACTAGTTAAGCAGGAAGGACTCTTGTATTCCACCATCTCTTTTCCCCTGTAGTTAAAACTCCCAAACCCAACATAGTCTTAGTGACTTTCAAAATCCCCCCAGCAACTTCTTTTAAGTCCTGCCTCTTTGTGACTACAACTTTGGCTTCATAGTCCATTACTTAAAAGGTTGCTTTTGTCAAGGCCTCTACTCCACAATGGCTCCAGAAAGATTGCTTCTAAGAAGCAAATAAATGACTGGAATGAAAAAAGAAAATATTGAGAATGCCCTCCAGAGTATCATTTTGTACTTCAGAAACAGAAGTATGAAAATGTTCTCTTTATCCAGTGGACTAGACAAGATGATAAACCCAGATCTTAGAATTCCAAAGAGAACAGAGTGAATGCAATTAAAATAGAAATCTTTAAGATTTCATACTGATGTATAATTGCCAGCACTTAACTAAAAAGAAATCCTCAATCGTAGCATCTTTTCCAATATACTGCACATATTTCCTAGAACACTTGTATAAAAAATTTAACTACATTACAACTAAATGGAAACTGGCACTCACATTTCATTAATTAGCAACTGATAATATAGTTGTAGGAATAGCCACTTATATATCAAAAGTGAAAAACAACATACTTTCCCATCAAAGCACCAATGTCATACTTTAAAGAACTTGAAAAAAATAAAATTTCATTTTATATGGAATTAGAAAAAAACCCAAATAGCCAACACAATACTTAAAAATAAAAATGAATCAGGAAAAAAAAAAGAGAAGCAGCAGCAGCAGCAATCTGGGGGCATCACACTACCAGACTTCAGGTTATACTACAAATCTATAATGATCAAAACAGCACTGCACTGGCTCGGCGCCTGTGGCTCCAGAAGCTAAGGTGCCAGCCACATATACCTGAGCTGGCGGGTTCAAATCCAGCCCGGCTGCCTGTAGTATCAGCTACTAGGGAGGCAGAGGCAGGAGACTCGCTTGAGCCCAGGAATTGGAGGTTGCTGTGAGCTGTGATGCCATGGTTCCCTATCCAGGGTGACAGCTTGAGGCTCTGTCTCAAAAAAAAAAAAAAAAACCCAAAAAGAACAGCATTGTGCTGGCACAGAAATAGAAATGTAGATATATGAGGTACAGAACAGAGAAACTAGAGATGAACCCAGCCACATAGCATGATTTAATCTTTAATAAGTCTAACAAAAACATTCATTGGGGAAAAGAATCCCTACTTAACAAATGGTGTTGTGAGAACTGCTTAGAGACCTGTAGAAGACTGAAACTGGACCTACATGTCTCACCACTAATAAAAATTGATTCTCACTGGATAAAAGATTTATGGCTCGGCGCCCGTAGCACAGTGGTTACGGTGCCAGCCACACACACCAAAGTTGACGGTTCGAACCCAGCCCTCCAACTAACCAACAATGATAACTGGAACAAAAAATAGCCAGGCACCTGTAGTCCTGACTACTTGGGAGGTTGAGGCAAGAGAATCGCTTAAGCCCATGAGTTTGAGGTTGCTGTGAACTGTAACGCCACAGCACTCTACCGAGGGTGACATAGTGAGACTCTGTCTCAAAAGAAAAAAAAAGATTTAAATTTAAGACATGAAACAATAGAAATACTGGAACAGAGTACAGAGAAAATCCTTGAAGATGTTGGCCTGGGTAAATATTTTATGAGGAAGAGCCCCCCCCCCACCCCCCCGGCAATTGAAGCAACACCAAAAATAAATTACTGGGATTTGATCAAGCTAAAAAGCTTCTGCACAGCTAAAAGCACTACAACTAAGGGAAACAGAAAGCCTTTGGAATGGGAGATTTTTGCACGTTATGATTCTGACAAAGGTCTGATAACCAGAATCTACAGAGAACTCAAATTAATCAGTAAGAATAAACAATCCCATTTCTTTGTGGGCAAGAGACTTGAACAGAGAATTTCTCTGAAGATGACAGATGAATGACCAAAAAACATGTGAAAATATGCTCGTCTTTAATCATCAGAGAAATGCAAATCAAAACCACTTTGACATATCACCTAACCACAGTAAGAATAGCCCACATCACAAAGTCCCAAATCTGTAGATGCTGGTGTGGATGTGGACAGATAGGAACACTTCTAAACTGCTGCTAGGATTGCAAACTATTACAACCTTTATGGAAAGAAGTATGGAGAATCCTTAAGGAATTAAAAGTTGATCTTCCATTTGACCCCACAATTCCATTACTAGATATTTATCCAGAAGAACAAAAATCATTTTACCACAAAGACTGTGGCACCAGAATGTTTACTGCAGCCCGATTCATAATTGCCAAGTCATGGAAGCAACCCAAATGCCCTTCAACCCATGAATGGATTAAGAAATTGTGGTGTATGTATACCATGGAATACTATTCAGCCATTATAAAAGATGGAGACTTTACATCTTTCATGTTTACATGGATGGAATTGGAACATATCCTTCTTAGTAAAGTATCTTGAGAATGGGGGAAGAACGTATTAATGTACTCAATACTATTATGAAACACTTATACATTCATATCAATGATAAAACACAAATATAGCCTAGGAAGAGGGAGGGGAGTGGAGAGGGAGATTGGTGGGAACAGGGAGGGCATTTGGTGGAATCTCCCCTAATGTGCACAATGCAAGGGTATACTTTAAAATAAGAGTAAATTATAAATGTCTTACTACAAGAAAATAAGTGAGGGGATGGTTATGTTAATCAGTTTAAGCATTCCACATTGTTTTATCAAATCATTACATTTTACCCCATAAAAATGTAGTTATGATTTAATAAAAAAATTAAATTAAAAAAAGCGTACTTAAAAAGCAAGTCTTCAAAAGTCTAGAGTACGGAAGTTATACCTTAGCTGTTAAAATTCAAATGTAACCTTTGAATTTTACTTTAAAAACAAGTGCTGCTTTTTTGGCTTAAGAAAAATATCTTACTTCCTCCAAAATAAAGTGGCAATTTTGTATCTACTTCCACAAAAATCTACTCTGTTGCCGTATTCCAGAAGTTTTACAGCTGCACTGGCAGGAAGTTTACACTATAATTTTCTGTGCATTAGCCTTTCCAATACTTTATTGACATTGTCGCTAAGTTATAAATATGGACAGTTTAAAGTGCTATAATAACCAAGTTTAAACAATGCTCAAAGTAAAAACGTTAGCTGCAAACTTCTCAAGATTAACTAAATCTTAGAGATAGTAATGGCAAATATTTTTGTCTTGCATGCCAACTCTAACCAACTGCTTTTATTTCTTGAAGCACTGAATTAAACATCCTGGACTAGGCTCAGGTGGAAAAATGCTTGGTTTACACCAAAAACAAAGAACAAAAAAACAGCTATCCTGAGAATTCTGATACACATTTGACATTCCCGTCACCAATTCTCACTAATAGTACTAATTTCAACTGTTAGCATCTGAGTTCTAAGTAATTTATTACAAGGCAGGCAAGATTTTAAATACAGTTCTTGATTTTTTCACTCTCAGGGTGGATGTCTACATTTAACATTTAAAATATATTCAAATTTCCACAAATAACCAATCAAATACCTGGCATGCCAGTAGCAAGACCCTGACCAAAAGCCAAAGTTGGATTTGCAGCTGCAGCTGCTGCAAGGGATTCTGCTTGCTGCCCTTGCTGACCCTGACTGGGAGTAAGAGGACGCTGACCAGCTCCAGCACGAAGAACCTACAAAAGTCAAACGAATTTTTTAAACAGTAGTATTATGAAATAATAGCTAAGTAAATTTATCTTCCATAAATGTGTATATGTTACAAATAGGCATGTGATATTCTTTGAACAGTATATAAAATGGAATGTAGATTTAGCATGAAAAATCACAAATTACAATTGAACCTCTGGTAGGGTGACTGACTGGTGAAAGGACTGTAACAAACTAATCAACATACAGAGGTGGTCAACATAAGGAAGTAGGCCTGAACTGATTATGTACATATGGTGCATGTCTGATCTATGAAAATCAGGTCAACTTTAGGAGGTGGTAAACTCTGGAGGTTCTATTGTGCTGTAACATGAATGGCTCCTGACAACTATAACACAACACGAAGGTTAGGTTCCAGAAGTTCTTTGGGTAAAAATTATTTCTAATACTTGTCACTCTTTAATTTACCAAAGTACTATCTAAAAAATAAGTTGGGAGTAAGACAAATGACAGAAAGATGGAAGATTTTAAAAATTCACATTTTATTAAAATGATTTTCTATAGCTAAAAATAGACAGGAAGCTTAAGGGAATAAATTAAGTGTGAATTTGTTATAGGACAGTAATGCAAAGTAAAAATTTCAAATCAGGGCAGCGCCTGTGGCTCAGTGAGTAGGGCGCCAGCCTCATATACTGAGGATGCTGGGTTTGAACCCAGCCCCGGCCAAACCACAACCAAAAAATAGCTGGGCTTTGTGACGGGCGCCTATAGTCCCAGCTACTCGGGAGGCTGAGGCAAGAGAATCGCCTAAGCCCACTAGCTGGAGGTTGCTGTGAGCTGTGACACCACCGCACTCTACTGAGGGCGACAAAGTGAGACTCTGTCTCAAAAAAAACTCAAATCAAACCAGTTTTCAGAATTCAGAAGCTTTATAACAATGAATAAAAGCTGCTTTTAAATAAAAAACTTTCATGTAAAAAGACCCACAAAATTACAACAAAATAAGGTAAAAACTCTTATGACTAGTCAAGTTTCAGTACTTTACAATACATAGCTGTTACAGCGATTATACACAAAAATGATTCACTTAAACATTAATTTCTTTTTTTTTTTTTTTTCGAGACAAGAATTTTACTATGTCACCCTTGGTAGAGAGTGCTGTGGCATTACAGCTCACAGCAACCTCAAAATTTTGGGCTCAAATGATTCTCTTGCCTCAGCCTCCCAAGTAGCTGGGACAACAGGCACCTGCCACAATGCCCAGCTATTATTTTTTTGTTGTAGTTGTCATTATTGTTTAGCAGGCCTGGGCTGAGTTCAAACCCGCCTGCCTTGGTGTATGTGGCTGGTCATAATCACTAACCTATGGGCGCCAAGCCCTTAATCATTAATTTCAAAAATATAAAATCAATCCAGGACAAGCAGGATTTACCCATGTGTATACTGTTAATATAATGTGACATTTTTATGGCTCCCCAAAGATAATAGATTAAAAAATAATCTCAATAGATTTACGGGGTATAAAAAAATAATTTCTTAAATAATGCTGTGTAATGATGAACAAGGATAGAGCCAAAGGATAACTTCAACAGAGAATCAATATAATAAAAGAAATTCAGAATTAAGATCAACTGCCAAGTAATCAGACCCACACTTGTCATTAAGTTGCATCTTTGAGATAAATATGATGAATGTGACAGAATTTTGGTATTTATCAGTAGAGATTTTATAATTATCAAGATAGTTCTTTGAAAAAAATCTGACAGCTGGGCATGGTGGCTTACATCTGTAATCCTATAACTTTGAAAGGCCAAGTTGGAAGGATTACTTGAGATCACGAGTTCAAGCCCAGCCTGAGGAAAAATAAGATGTGTCTCTACAAAAAACTTGAAAAATTAGTTGGATGTGGTGTCATGCACCTGTTGTCCCAGCTACTAAGGAGTCTGAGGCAGGAGGATCAGTTTAGCCCAAGAGTTTGAGGCTGCGGTGAGTTATGATGAGGCCATTGCACTCCAGCTTCAGTGACAGAGCAAGACCCTGTCAAAAAGAAGGAAAAAAGAAAAGGGGGGAGGGAAAGGAAGGAAAAAGGCTAGAATTTTCTTTAAAAATTAATAATGAAGAAATTAAACCTCAAAGACATTCAGTTAAAAATTAAAATTATAATTTAAAATACTTGAAGAAAAATGAAGGGACAATTACTTTGACAGGAATATTAGTATACTTCCAAGAAGTGATGAAAAGAAATTTTATTGTTTTTGTTTGTTTGTTTGTTTACAGTTTTGGCCGGGGCTGGGCTTGAACCCACCACCCCCAGGATATGGGGCGGGCACCCTACTCCTTGAGCCACAGGTGCTGCCTTCTGATAAAAAGAAATTTAAAAAATTGCTAGCTTTCTAGATGACAAAACACAGAAACGAAATACAAACAAATCTCTAAATATACACTATATAATACACTGATGAGGGAGGGGAACTCATGTAATGAATAACTTGTCTAACAACTATATGCCAGGTACCATATTACATACTGAGGAAACAAAGAAAAAATACACAAATTCTTAAATACCAGGTGCTCCTAGAATTTCAAAGAATTTATTTGAATTTATTTAATTTCAAAGATACTCTTTAAAAAAAAAAGAAAGGCCTACCTGTTGCTGTCCAGGCTGAGCTTGTGATGCTGCTTGCTGATTGGCTGTGCTGTTTGCTGCAGCGGCAGCTTGTTGCTGAAATAAATTGGCTGGATACACCCCCCACGGAACTCCGTAATACTGAGGTGGAACCACTGCTGGACCTAAACCCCATACCCAAACCCCCCCCAAAAGAAGAGTCACTATATTTTATAGCTACATACGGTTAGTTACCATTAGATTATAAAAGGAGACAGGCATTAACACTTAGAGTGAAACATGTCCTTATAATCTTCTACCCTCTTACACTTAATACATATATTGATTGTTTAGGGAGCAAGTATCATTCAAATATGGATTCTTAAAGGTGTTCAGGAGTGACATCAGTCATCTTAAGGCAAGATTCAAGACTATCAATGGAGGACATTTAACAATCTATTCAATAGTTAATGAACATACATTTATGGGTCTGATACTAAAAAACAGATGCCATAAAACTATTTTCTTATGCCCAATTCATTACTTCTCTCATAAAAGAGTATTTTTTGACTATTTAAATGAATTATGTTTTTTTCAAAACCTACTGCTTTGCAATCTGTAACACAAAACTAGGAAACACTCAAGGCACCAGTCTTACTACAACAGTATTTGAATTGTAAACTTTAAATTAAAAAATATTATTCATATTTCAAGCAGCACTGGTCACAATTCTTGCAAAACAATTCAAAATCATATTAAAACAAATGAGATATCAATGTTTATGTGCTTAAGAAAATAAGACTAGTGAGTCAAGACACAGAACTAGATAATGTAAGAACAGAAAAAAAGCAGAAGAAAGCCAACTAGGGAAATGAGAAAGGTTCCCACTCTATTCAAGATAATACTTGATTCATGGAGAATAAATAGTATTATATGCAATAACCCTACTATTAAAACAATGAAGAAATTAAACCTAACCAATCTAAAATGTAACATGATTCCTGATACAATAGACATGCCCTAAATTCTTATCAGTGCAAGTTTAAGACATCTTAATTTGTCTATCTGATTAAGTCAAATTCTTGGTTTCACTTAGTTCTGGAAGAAAATAAAGCCCAGTATATCTGACTGAATCACTAAAATATTATAAAAGCTTTATGCCAGGGGTGGTGGCTCACACCTGTTAACTTTGGGAGGCTGAAACAGGAGGATCATTTGAGGCCAGCCTAAGCAACACTATAGAACACCACCTCAGAAAGAAATTTTTGTTTTTTTTAAATTAAGCCAGGCATTGTGGCTCATGTCATTAATCCTGGCACTTTTAGAGGCAAAGGCAGGAGGACTGTTTGAGGTCAGGAGTTCAAAATCAACCTTAGCAAGAGCAAGACCCCCATCTCCACCAAAGCCAGAAACATTGTCTAGGGGAGGTAGTATAGGCTGTAGTCCCAGCTATTCAGGAGGCTGAGGCAAGAGGACCGCTTGAGCCTAGGAATTTGAGGTTGCAGTGAGCTATGATAATGCTACTTGCACTCTAGTCCAGGTGATAGAGACCCTGTCTTCAAAAAAAAAAAAAAAAAAAAAAAAGGAAAAAAAGCTTTTAAAATTTAAAGGCAAAACATATTTCTGAAGATAGGTGCTAAAAAGAGGTTATAAAGATAGGATACACTGTAAAAACAACAACTTGCTAGTGAGACATCTACCTTGAACCTCACTGTCCACCACTTGTGGATACTGAAAGCTAGATAGCTCCAAACTGAGATGTTCTGTAAGTATTTAACTATATGCACAGGATTTTAATGACTTAGCATTTTTTAAAAAAGGGGAGGCTAGCTATTAACGATTTTTTTTAAATACAATTACTAAAAAATTTTAAATTACATTTTCTGGCTTACATTGTATTTCTACTAGACTGCATTGGTCCTAGAAAGCTCATCATCCCCAAACTAAATGATTCTCTTAAAGTTGCTTGTCAGTCCCACAGGTTAATGGTTAACCTGTATGTATAGTACCAGTACTCTACATACTAACAGCCATTTAAATAGCACCAGAAAAGGTCACGATTTCATGGAATCACATGCAAATCTACACCAAAGGCTATTTAATATGACAGTTTAGGGCTGCTAACTATTGAACAACAATTTGAAATTAACTCACCCTCCTCACTTTTTAGTACAAGATCTTGAATTTAAAAGTCCCCAAACTCCTAGGAAAAGACTGTTTTATAATACTAGAAGTTGATTAAAAATTGTCTGATTAATGACAATCATCTCAATGAAGACAGCCCCCTGAAAGCCATGTTATCAGTGCCAGCCTTACGTTTTTAGGAGGCCCAGGCTGGGTTCGAACGTGCCAGCCATAGTGTATGTGGCTGGCGCCCTAGCCGCTGAGCTATGCTGAGCCAGCCCTAAGTTTTTAAAGCCACTCACTCAGCAGATATATTTCAGTGAACACAATTCTAAGGCTGACATAAATCCATTCTTACCCGTATAACCAACACAAACTCACCCAAGACTAATTTATCTCTGTAGCCAACTCAACCCCCAAAAAACTAACAACCCTAATTAAGATCAGCAAATTGCTTTGCTCAGTAATACTGTGTCTGATCAGCATACAAATTAAGCTTACTTGAGTAAGCAGCAAATTCAGCTTTGATTTTTACTTCAGATCTTGAGTGGTGGTTCCAGGCTTTTACAGTTACTAATAAGTTATTTTGACTCTAACATAACTGTCCCCCAGGATGCTTGTACATTTGAACAATGCTCAAGAAACTTTTTAGAGGCCAGGTGCAGGGGCTCACTCTTGAAATTCTGGCTCTCTGGAAGGACAAGGCTGGTGTATTGAGCTTAGGAGTGAAAGACCAGCCAAAGAAAGAGACCCTGGCTCTACTAAAAATAGAAAGAAAAGAACTAGCTGGGTATTGTGGCAGGGGCCTGTAGTCACAGCTACTTGGGAGATTGAAGCAAGAGGATCATTCAAACCCAGGAGTTTGAGGATGCTGTGAGCTATGATCCCATTGCACTCTACCCAGGACAATAGACTGTGGCTCAAAAAAAACAAAAACAAAAACAAAACTTTTTAGATACACGTTTTCTTAGGATTGCTGAAGGTCTTTATATCTTATGTTATCTTTGACCTGGCTATTCACACAACTTACCTCGAATTTATTTTCTAAGAATTTGAGGATAATGGGATTCATGGCTGAAAATGTAAGATTTTTTTTTTTTGAGACAGAGTCTCACTATGTCACCCTCGGAAGACTGCCATAGTCCTCACAGCTACCTCAAACTCTTGGGCTTAAGCCATTCTCTTGTCTCAGCGTCCCAAGGAGCTAGGACTACAGGTGCGGGCCACAACGCCTGGCTATTTTTTTTTTGTAGAGACAGAGTCTCACTTTATTGCCCTTGGTAGAGTGCCATGGAGTCACACAGCTCACAGCAACCTCCAGCTCCTGGACTTAGGCAATTCTCTTGCCTCAGCCTCCTGAGTAGCTGGGACTACAGGCGCCTGCCACAATGCCCAGCTACTTTTTTGTTGCAGTTTGGCTGGGCCGGGTTTGAACCCGCCACTCTCAGTATATGGGGCCAGTGCCCTGCTCACTGAGCCGCAGGTGCCACCCTGAAAATGTAAGACTTCTAAGACTATAAAACTGAAATATAAGCCAACTGGGTATAGGAGGAAAGAGTTATCACTTAAGCTTTCTCTTGCAGCACTGCAGTTGAAAAGTAACTCCCTGGAAATTTTGATTCATTTTGGATAATGCTTCACAATTTCCTAGAAATTTCAAGTTGTTTGAACAGACAAAAACAAAGTTTACACCAAAATTAAAACTAAATCCATAACACGCAACAAGGATGAACAGTAAGTTACCTGCTAATGTTGCTGCTGCAGCCAATCCCGCTGCAGTGTACGGATCGGTCCCTGGAGGAGCAGCACTAATAATATATGGATTTGGCACAAATGCAGCTGGAGCAAGGCCTGCTGAGAATACACCAGCTGCATTTAAAAGGGGAAGAAATAATGAATAAAAAATATAAAATATGGTTTCCCTCATTATATAAAAAAACATTTCTACTTTGAAACTGGAGTGGAGTTGGGGAGGAGATAATAGTTCAAATTTTTGCTCAGTGTAATTCTGGCTGACTCTAAAGTTTTCCGTTTAGTAGCGCTCTTGTAAGATTTTTGTGAAAAGTATGATATTGAATATGAAAAGACTATATAATACTAGCACACAACAGATATAACGTTAAAACAACTACTACTATTCAACAGCAGTTTTTCATTCAATCTTTATTGAGACATACTATGAGCTAGGAATTCAACAGTGAGGAAGGATATAAATCTCTCACAAAGCACTCTAGGTGAAAAATCAGGTAAATGAGCAATCAGAATACAATATAACAAGCACTATGGACACAAAGGTAGGAGATCTAACAAACTCTGCAAAGAGGTGGTGGAACAGATGGGGTATGGTTTAAGATAAAATAAACCAGAATGAAGACTAATGAAGAGCTTCCAGGCCCATATTAAGTAGTCTGGACTTTATCCCCTGTGGGCAACAGGGAATCAAGGAGCTTAAGAAAGAGTGACTTTAAACCCACTTCTGTACTATAGGTGCCGCCCCACGTATTAATTTAGGAAGGAATGAAATCTTTACATATTTTCTTTAAAAAGCATATTTCCAAAGGATTAGATGCTTTTCTCTCGGAATAAATGTACCTTCTATGATCTTCCAAGTTTGACTTGTATAGATAGCATTACTATTAAACTCTGTCACCCTAACTTCATATTTTTTGATATGCACTTTGCAGGATGACCTCAGGGTTATTATGTGGATGGAGTAAGGGATTTAAAATCAATGTATTAAATGTCTCCATGGGATACCAGGTTGCTCAAAACTCAGTTCTGAACATGTGCCCTTGATTTTTACCTCCAGTTGGAAGTTCAGGTTTCTTTTTTTTTTTTTTTGAGACAGTCTCACTATGTTGCCCTGGGTAGAGTGCCATGGCATCATAGCTCACAGCATCCTCAAACTCCTAGGCTCGAGTGATTCTCTGGTCTCAGCCTCCCAAGTAGCTGAGAATATAGGGGCCTGCCACTATGCCCAGATATTTTTTGTTGCAGTTATCACTGTTGTTTAGCTGGCCCAGGTTGGGTTCGCACCTGCCACTCTTGGTGTATGTGGCTGGTGCCGTAACCACCGTACTACAGGTGCCGAGCCTTGGGTTTTTTTTTTGAGACAGAGTCTCACTATGTCGCCCTCGGTAGATTGAGGTGGCATTACAGCTCAAAGCAACCTCAAACTCTTGGGCTTAAGCAATTTTCTTGCCTCAGCCTCCTGAGTAGCTGGGACTACAGGCATCTGCTACAACGCCAGACTTTTTGCTGTTGTCATAGTAGCTGTCACTGTTGTTTACCAGGCCTGGGCCGAGTTCCAACCCACCAGTCCCAGTGTACGTGGCTGGTGCCCTAGCCACTGAGCGAAGGATGCTGAGCCTTTAAAAAAGGAACTTTTTTATCCACATCAGAACATGACAAACTAAAAAAAAAAAACTTTTACAAAATCTAATATATGGTAGCTTTCATAGATTTAAAGCAATAATGAAAGGAAGCCATTTTCATAAAAACATAAAATAGGCTTATCAAGAAATAAGCAATGAGAAAAACTCATACATTGACATTAAAAGCAGACCAAAAGCAAAGACACATCATGACTTGGATAAGAGTATTTAATTAGTGTCACAGAGATTCGGTTTTCCCTAAGTAAATTACAAAAATATAGCATCTTCTGGAAGCAAACTGATTTATCATGTAAGTTCATACAAAAAAGCAAAATCTCCGTACTGTACATAATGGGGAAAAGTAAACCTTAAAAAAAAAAAAAGAGTAAAAGCTCCATCAGCCTGCCAAGTACTAAAACATAACATAAAGTCTCACGAAATAAAAGCTGTGGTATGTAATGACCCATGAACAGACAGGAATTAATACATTTCTAACAATGGGTGACAGGTGAAAAAAGTACAGGGACAAAGGGAATTGGGGGAAAAAGAGGAAAGAAATAGGTAGGGCCAGAGTACATGCTGCTGTTAGAAGTCATCTATAAATGTGGACATCTTTGATTAAACTCAAAAATAAAATCTGGGACCTAAGCAACCTTATTGCATTGATACAAAATAATACAAAGTTAAAGGAAGAGGATCAACTATATCCCCCTCAACAGATGTGATGTTGAATGTTCACACTTTTCTGATCAGGAAATAAATTTAGATAAAATCAGGATAAAAATGCTAACAAATCTACACATGTGATAACACAACAAAAAACTATGCACACCACATCAATGTCAAAATACTGCTCTTGATATTGTACCATAATTATTTAAGATGTAGCCACCATTAGGGAAAACTGGGTAATCAGTATGGGGAATGAACTTCTCTGTACTTTCTGCAACTTCATGTGAACCTATCATGATGCCAAAAAAAAGTTTTTTAAAAATTGCATTCAACTTATTTTACTCCATATTCTACTAACAGAAGAGTCAAGAAAAGACAGTTGGGGCTAAGGGAGAATCTAATAAAATGAATCACAAAATGGCTACTAGCAAGACGGAGCTACTAATAAAGATGTATGGGGGTAATAAACAAAAACAAACAAACCCCAATAGCAGTAGCAATTCACATTACAATAAAGACTAAAGGTCAAAGACCAAATAACTTAATGAAGAAAGAAAATATTTTTAAGAAATTTTCTTGGGCGGCTCCTGTGGCTCATTGAGTAGGGCGCTGGCCCCATATACCGAAGGTGGCGGGTTCAAACCCAGCCTCGGCCAAACTGCAAAACAGAAAAATAGTGGTGGGCGCCTGTAGTCCCAGCTACTGGAGAGGCTGAGGCAAGAGAATCGCCTAAGCTCAGGAGTTGGAGGTTGCTGTGAGCTGTGTGACGCCACGGCACTCTACTGAGGGCCATAAAGTGAAAACTCTGTCTCTACCAAAAAAAAAAAAAAGAAAGAAATTTTCTTGATGAGCAGCACCTGTGGCTCAAAGGAGTAGGGCGCCAGCCCCATACGTTGGAGGTGGCGAGTTAAAACCCAGCCCCAGCCCCAGCCCCCTCCAAAAAAAGAAATTTTCTTGTCTCACTATGTTACTATGTTGCCTTGGGTCTCAGTGCCGTGACATCATAGCTCACAACAACCTCAAACTCTTAGGCCTCAAGCGATTCTCTTGCCTTAGCCTCCCAAGTAGCTGGGACTACAGGCTTCCGCCACTACGCCCGGCTGGGTTCGAACTCACCAGCTCTAGTATATATGGCTGGCGCCCTAGCCAGAGCTACAGGCACCAAGCCTCAAAACAATTTTTTAAATGAACATTCTGATCTGGTAATGGGCACAACTACATTTGTAATTTCTAGATGTCTGACTTTCTCATGTGCTGACAATGTTTATCGAGTTATAGATTTTTATTTAACCAACAATGCAATTAATAACCAGAATATAATTCTTCCCTAGTTAATTAGTACTCCTGATATATAATCTTACTCTTTAATTTTAGTAATGTTTTAAAAGTAACAAAATACCACCCATCAGCAAATAAAAAAATCAGTCTGAACACTTTTCTTTTGGGCCAGGGCCAGGTTTGTACCCACCACCTTCGGGTATATGGGGCAGTGCCCTACTCCTTTGAGCCACAGGTGCCGCCCCACTCTGAACACTTTTAACAAGATTTTTTTGACAGTTTAACTCTCATCAAAATGGGATCTTAGGAAGACTCACCTATATGTGGTTGCTGAGCTGCTGCTAATGCATATTGTTGCTGTTGAGCTGCAGTTAACTGCTGAACTGTTAGTGCATTAGTCCTCTGAAAGAGCTATTAGGGAAAATATTTAATACAAAGATTGTTGTCAAAATGCTTCAATTCTAATTAGAAAGTTTTCAGTAAGTTAAATATTTGTATCACGTTCTCATCTACCAGGACATTTCAATCAATAAAATATTAAGTGTTCAAGAACCCATATCTTTCATGTCAAATATCTTATAGCATTTCAAGCTACACCAGTATAAAGTTAAAGGAGCTACTTAAAGAAAGATTTATGTTTTACCTGCTGCTGAGAACTGTAGTCAAAAAGGCCTACAGTAGCTCCTGAAGAGTCCATTGGTACCTGATTACCAGGATAGTCAAACTGTAAGGAATCCAGACCAACTTGTTCCATGGCATCCAGATTCTGAGTTTCAGGATTTGAAAATTCTTCAACAAGTGGTTTATTAGTTGTAGGATTAGGAAGAGGCCCCAATCCTTCTGGGGGATTAGTATTGGGGCCCAGGCGCTCAACTACTTCAGTTGGAGAGGCTTGACGACTTCCAGGAGTACGACTACAATGAACAAAATGGAAAAAATTATGTATAAAAGTAACGTGTCATAAGATAAAATGGGAAAGTAGAAAAAAAGAAAATAAATGGAGATTAAAATACAGACATTTTAAATAAGGCATTCTGGGTCACTAACTCTGCCACTTCATCACATTCTTTTTTTATTTAATGTAACTTTAATAACCTAAGAACTTAAGTTCTTAACATCTTAAGAACTATCATGGCTTGAAGATGTTTTAAAAATATTACCAATGATTACATTCTTCAATTTGAATAAAAATTGGCCAATATCATAACCTAGGCTTATACTACCTGAAGCCTGTCTCAAACTATAGACAAAATTCAAAGTAGGAAAAGCAGGTTATTAAGTAGTATGTAGAGATTGAAAGCTCAAAACCAAAACCTAACCCATCATACTGCTGTCCTGCCCATCAACACACACAATTTGCCATAACATCTTGCATAATAATATTTAAGGAAAAATTCAGTGATACAAGAACATTAGGGTCTTCATGACTTAAGGGTTTAAATGTGGGACATAACAAAAAAGGGCACTGAACTAAAAAGGCAGACTCCTGACTCTTGTCTTTCAAATGTAATTTCAAGCAAATCATTTAATTCTTTAGGCCCCACTATCCTTATTGAAGAGACTAAAAAAAATGATCTTCTGGTTCCAACTCATAAGAACAAAAAAACTATTTGTGAAATCCCTCTATGACAGCTCTCCAAAGACCATCTTCATACGCAACTGTTTCAGTTTAAACTATCAGAAAGATAATACATATTTATTAAAAAGTAAATATACACAGCATGAAAGGTATATTCTATATGTAAAATAATGTTCTATACTATGTGGCCTCCTTAATTTTTAAAAGAATTTGATTAGCATAGGACTGAATTTTAAGCACTGGCTTTTCTTTTTATTATTATCATTCATGGTCTAAACTTTCTAAACTAGCTTCTAGACTTAATCAATCCTCCGTTGTACTCTTTTATTCCACGTAAATATTTTATACAGGTTCCTTTCCATTAAAAGAACTTGTTTATTGTTCAGAGTAACCATGCATACTTAGGTAACAGTAACTGTTTCACCTGGCTTTTAATAGCAGTGGTTATATCTAATTCTGCCCCTAACTCCAAATGCTCCACATTGGAAAAATTTTCTAACATATACAGAGTAGTTTATAAACCAAATCGTTGATTTTAAGAACTGTTCTCCAGGCCGATGGGTGCAGTGGGTCATCCCTATAATCCTAGCACTCTGGTAGGCTGAGGTGGGAGGAGTCCTTGAGCTTAGGCATTCTAGACTAGCCTGAGAAAGAAAAATCCTGTCTCTACTAAAAATAGAAAAATTAGCTGGACATCATAGTGGGTGCCTGTAATCCTACTTTTGGGAGGCTGAGATAGAAGGATTGCTTTTTAACCCAGGAGTATAAGGTTGCTTGCTGTTAGCTAGGCTGATAGAATGATAGTGTAGCCTGGGCAGTACAGTAAGACTCTGTCTCAGCTGGGGCCAGGAGAAAAGATTGTTCTCCAAGTATTTAAGTTACCTTACATTTAAAAGACAAAACTCAACCTGCATCCTTGTGACATTAGATTTCAAGGTCCTTTCCCCTTTAGCCACACCTAATTTGCACATGAACATTCAAAAGGTTCGTTTTTTTTTGCTTTTGTTTTTTTTGAGACAGAGCCTCAAGCTGTCGCCCTGGATAGAATGCCGTGGCATCACAATTCATAGCAACTTCCAACTCCTGGGCTCAAGCAATTCTCCTGCCTCCACCTCCCAAGTAAATGGAACTACAGGCGCTCGCCACAATGCCTGGCTACTTTTTGGTTGCAGCCGTCATTGTTGTTTGGCGGGCTTAAGCCACTGAGGCCGAGCCCAAAGGTTCATCTTTCATTCAGGACGTATGGGAAGGAAAAATAAAACTAAAAGGGTTTTCTTTAAAATCAGTCAGTTAAAAAAAAAAAAAAAGCCTCCATAGCTCTGTCATACATTTCAGATCTATTCCCATAACATAGGTATGGATGATGTACCAGTTAATGTACACGTTAATGATGTGCTAGCACAGTGACCATATGGCCACAAGCTATTTTGTTGAAACGTTTTTACACATTGTCAAGTAGTATAACTAATTAATTTAAAACACATCTATAACTTAATGGAATAAAATTAGAGTGCCGCTAAAGTCATAGTAATATCTTAAGGAGAGAAATATAACCTTACACAGAAAGTAACTCATATATTAGAGTATTAGGAAAAAAAATCATTATCCTATCAGTGGTGCTATTTTCTTGCTATAGTTAATGGTGTATTAACACTTCAATTATAAATGTACACTTGGAAGGGTTTATACTCAACTGAATGTTAAATGCATGTCATTGACTAAAACTTAAGATTAGAAAGTAGCAGAAGAGCAAAATCAGGGGAAGGTTCTAAAACAAATTTAATAACATAAAAATCTACTTCTGGCCCAAAGAGGTTTACTGGTTTGGAATGCTTTTTTGCACTCAGAAGAGATAGAAATGGCCCTGTTTTTAAGAAGTATTGTTACTTTGCTCTTAATAATTAAAGACAATAAAGGTAAAAGTATACCCCCGCCCCAACCATCTATCTATATTCTGTTATGTAAGATTCCATGGTTCCCAAAACCTCAAAGAAACAGCTCATGTCCAAGGACAGGGTCCGAATCATCTCAAACTCTTAAAATACAAAGTACAGGAATCAGTACCAAAAAAACCCCCCCAAAACAACTCCCTAATACATAGACATATACTGTCTAAACTGAGACCAAAAACTAAAAGAAAATTCTTACTTAACTGCTATAAAGACAACTAGAAAGCTATAACTGAACAGAATTCTGTATTTAAAACTTTTTGAAGTCTCCAATCTGTTCCCCATTTCCTGTAAGCAGGAATGATATTTATTAAGAGTTAGCATAAACTAACATAAGAAAAGATTTGCACCTAAGTTCATTTTATCTATTTTCCAAAATTAACATTAAACAGAAGCTAAGGAATAAATGGAAAGATAGAAGGAAAAAGAAAACTCCACTGAGTGATGCTCAAAAGCAACCCTATAAGGGGGGGAAAACACAGATTAAATCTCCAATTCACTAAATTTGAGCAGACAGGAAAGTTTAAATTTAGACCACCACATTAGCAGGAAGGTAAAAGCAGCTTCTCCTATTACTCTTTCAACAGAATGTACTATTTTCAAGACGGTTTTGAACATTTTTTTAAAGCACTCAATCACTAATTTTTCTTATAAAAATATTATTCATCTAGATTCACACAAGGCACAAAGGAAATAAACCTAAATTGGAAAAATGTCTAAATGAGTCATATCAACTAGTAGTAGTAATCCCTACAGAGATACACTTTTCTTCTTTAGAAAATTAAAATCTTACTTAAAATCTTTGCAATCGGCATCCATTCCATTTGGCAAACCTCTGCCATTTATTTTAGAATCATCATCATCTCCTTGTTTAAGATCTCTGTTCTGGTCCTCCTCAAACGGGGAAGCCTTGCCTTTTTGATCTCCTTTCTCAGGTCCATCTGTTTCAGCATCTCTAGTGCCCTGAGGAAAAAGAATCTGTTTTAGATTCTGAATAGCTAATAGAACACACAAAAAACATGGCACCTTAAGGTGACCTAAAACTACACTATGATGCATGTAAACGATAAAAGCATTGATTCATTTTAATTTGAGTCAACTACCTTATTAAAGGACAAAAATTTGAGTACAAACTAGTGATTTATAACAGAAGGGCTAAGGCAACCTTAACTATAGCGGTGCTGGAAAAGTAGTTAACACCACAAATTAGTAGATGAACATTCTACTTAATGCACACATAAATTTATTTAGTTATTTTCACATTGAGCACTACCAGGAATAAGCAATTTTTATTTTGCAAATTATTTTTAGAAATCAATATGGCTTGATTTTTGTAACATGGTCATACATATTTCCAATAGTTTTATAATTCTATGTATTTCAAGAAGTGGCCAAGTGAAGAAAACAAGAACATGAATAACTACAAAATTTCCCTTAGCTCTAAGGAAGGGGTGAGGAGTGATAATCTGACTTCAAAATAAAATATAAACAAATAACTATCAAACAAATATTAAATATTTCTTTGTTCAAAATACTTACAAAAGTTCCCTTCCTAAATCGAGAATCCAATTTATCAGCAGGAGAAGAACTTAATACATATTCTACCATGCTCACTCCAAGGCCTCCACTTTCTGATCGCGGAGACAGTATTGCATTTACTTCACTGTTGCCATGAAAACCCTGTCCAGATCTTCTCTGTACCATAATAGGCTGGGACATTGAATGGTCTGTTTGGAAGAAAAGAATATAATTATAAACGTGTTACTTTATTAAACAAAATTTAGTTATAAAAACTAATATGTAAAGTTAAAAAAAAAATCAACACATTATTTTATTTAGAATTTTATTACTACAATTTTTATAGAACGCTCTGTATGTTGAGACTCACTGGCTGGACATGTCTCTTAAAAACACAGAAGGAAAAACTATTTGGTAATAAATAGATAAAAATCTGTGTAAAGAGCGGTCAAACTAAAAAAGGTCAATGAAGACAGAAATATTAACCTGAAGGCTCAGTTGCTTCTAAGAATTATATTGAAGTTAACTGTCTTTTGGTGATTCACATAGTGCATTTATAACAATAGCCTTCTGGGATAAAACCTTAGAATAAAAACAATGTCTTCCAGGCTCAGCGCCCATAGCTCAGTGAGTAGGGCACCGACCACATACACTGAAGCTGGCAGGTTTGAGCTTGGCCTGGGCCTGCTAAACAACAATGCCAACTCCAACAACAAAAAAAGTAGCCGGGCATTGTGGCAGGCACCTGTAGTCACAGCTACTCGGGAGGCTGAGGCAAGAGAATCGCTTGTGCCCAAGAGTTTTAGGTTGCTGTGAGCTGTGACGCCTTAGCACTCTACCCAGGGCAACAGCTTGAGGCTCTGACTCAAAAAAATAAATAAATAAAATAAAAAAATAAATAAATAAATTACTGACGTTTTCAACTTATCTTAGTTATTAAAAAAAAAGCATTAAAATTTTTTGTGACTTTCTATCTTTTCAATTTTAGTTTTTTGGCAATTATTTTAGGTTAATAACAAATTTTAAAAATCGACTCAAGCGTAACATTTTTAATGTTTTTTAATAATTTGGAGAAGAATGAAACATCTGGTAATTTATACTCAAAAGCTAATGCTAATTGGATTATCATCCAGAAATTTGTTTTCACATTACTTTAGTCATTTGGGGATAGCTTAAGCAAGATGCATTAAACTTGGTAACAAAAAGAGAAAATTGGGTGGCACCTGTGGCTCAGTGAGTAGGGTGCCAGCCCCATATACCTAGGGTGGCGGTGGCAGGTTTAAACCCAGTCCCAGCCAAAGTGCAACAACAATAACAACAAAATAGCTGGGCACTGTGGCCAGCCCCTTTTCCCAGCTACTCGGGAAGCTGAGGCAAGAGAATCGCCTAAGCCCAAGAGCTGGAGGTTGCTGTGAGCTGTGATGCCACTGCACTCTACTGAGGGTGACAAAGTAAGACTTTGTCTCTAAAAAAAAAAAAAAAAAAAGAGAGAGAGAGAGAGAAAATTAAGGCCGGGCGCAGTGGCTCATGCCTGTAATCCCACCACTTTGGGAGGCCGAGGTGCGTGGATTACCTGAGCTCATGAATTTGAGACCAGCCTGAGCTACAGCAAGACCTCATCTCTAAAAGTAGCCAGGTGTTGTGGCAGGGGCCTGTAGTCCTAACTACTTAGGACTGAGACAAGGCTGAGATAAGAGAATCAGTTGAGCCCAAGAGTTAGAGGTTGTTATGAGTTATGACACTGTGGCACTCTACTGGGAGTGACAAAGTGAGACTCTGTGTCTCAAAAAAAAAAAAAAAATTTTTTTTTTAAATACATGTATTTTATTATTCTTCATTACATTATTTCCCCCACCCCCACCCGTCCGTGATAAGACAGAATTGATTTACAGAAAAGAATACAGAAAACACCAAAGCTCCTGGTAGTGGGAGAGATTTCAAG
>CAUYRH010156378.1:0-12620 GCA_963574655.1 Perodicticus potto | reverse complement strand
CTAGACCTCAGAGAGAGGGAACAGGAAGAGCTGCCTGTTTCCCTCCAGAGGCAAGAGAATTTGCTCTCCTCCTGGGTCCTCTTGCCTGGAGGTTTAGTTCTTTCTCTACTTATAATTCTTTCCTATAAACATAATCCTCCTCTACTTATAATTCTTTCCTATAAATAAATCCTAACTTACCACCACTATTGTGGTCCGTCGATTCCTTCTTCGAATCGCCGAGACCAAGAGCTTGAAATTCCGGTATCACTAGCACTCAGGAAGTGCTGTTGAACTATTCGAATGTGGAAGCCCTGCCACAGAGAGATTGTATTAAGTGACCTCCAGGGCCCTGAGCAGCAGGAGGCTGGGTCGCAGGTTTCCCTTGCAGAGAGGGCAGATCTGACGGGCAGCAGTGGGAGACTCTGGATGAAACACTCCCTGTAGCTTATTGTATTCTAGCTATTATTTGCCATTACTTTCCTTTAAAAGGCAGAGAAGATTCTTTTCATTGCAGGGAAGGTTCCATCTACTTGGGTGTCCACTAAAGAGATAATCTCAAGCTTCTCAGTAATGACTCAAATAGAAATTGGACATTCTGAGAAATAACCTGGACCCTTAGGTTCTATGCCTCTTTGTCACCAAGTAATTTCTAGGTCCACACATTTCTAACGCGTTCCTGAAAACATATTTAAAGTTCAGATTATTAGGTAAAATTTTAAGGCAAGGTATATTCATATTTGTACAGCAGTGTTTATGGAGAAGAGGTAGGAGAAACCGAGCCATCTTGATAAAACCAATATAAAATCCAAGCAGAAATTCTTGCTATAGAAAAACAAAGCCATCCCTCTTACATCTATATCTGTGCTCTAAGTAGGGATAGTGAGAGGGCGGGAAGTACTGCGAGAATCATCATGAAGCAGCAGAGACAGTGCCTGGGGATGAACCGGAGTGCCATCCGATTTCTTCATTCTTTTACCCTAAGAATATAAGAGCAATTCTGGGAGATTCAGAATGTGCCTCATTTATAGAAGTAAAGAAACAGAAGGGGATGTATATTCGGTAGACAGGAACTCCATTAAAAAAAGAATTGACAATTACTTAGAAGTCAGGAAGCCAATTTTTGAATCAATACCTTGCTTGCGAAGAATAACGTGACATAGCGTCAAAGTAGGAAGCATTTTCAAAGCTGCATTTACTTTGCTTCAGTTTTTAAGTAGTCCTGGTCAATGCTGAAACATCTGAGGAAGCGCAGACAGCACGGAGTTATATCTGATCTAAACCTTGACATTCTACTAGCCAAACCTTAACACATGGGACAAAGCCAAAAATCGGGTTTGAGTTGCTTTGATACTCACATTTATTTGGTTTTAATGTAACTGCCAAAGAACATCTTCATCCAAGCCCTACCCCCACCCCTAGGATAAATAGCATAACGATAAACTGGAACAACCACAGAACTGGGTCCCTTGAGTCCCACTCAGATTCTGGTGGCATTGTAAAAACGCAATCTGAATGTTAAGGGGAAGTGGGAAACAAATGATTTAAAGTAAATTACATGAAACGAATTCTCATTATCTCAGCTTTATTTAGTATGTGAGGAATTCAATGTCATCCACACCCACACGTGTATGCCATTGAAGAATAATTTCAGCTCAATCAGCTGAAGGGGCAGAAATAGATTTAATTTGTGGAAGAATTAACCATGATTTGCGGTGCCATTAATATACTGAGAAAGTGCTCTGGAAAGCGTGCTGGAAGAGGGAGTAAAGACAGACGGCTGAAATGGAATCATGAGGAAGGAACCAAGTTTGTTTTTTCAATATTTGGCACAAAGCTCTTTCCCGTTCGTTTTAAATTACTAAGAAAAGTAAACGTTTTGGTAAATGTTTCAGAGAGATTTATAGGTGACCCTAAATGCAATCTACTTGGTGACTGACTCAATCTTAATTCCTTTGGTTCTTGGTTGCAGAAAGAGCAACATTGTTACCACTTGCTTGGTCAAAGGTTACACTTCCTGCCCTCCATCAACCCTGCTAGAACACGTGAGTGTTTCTAGATACTAGTCAGGTCACCTTCCAAGGGGAATCACTCAAGCTAACCATCTGATTAAGGGGCTTTTGTAATGAATACTGCTACCAGGTATGCAATTAGCCCGGCCGGCTCTAGCTTTCCCTTATTTAATGAAATGCAGTTAGGTGCACATTTATGCAAGAGCTAAGCAAACAAGGGCTACTGAGAACTGGAAAGCTAAATAATCATGCTTCCTTTAAAAAAGTTATTTTAACTGCATTTTAATTACTTTTTGGGGGGTAAGTTACAGAGTTTTTGTGTTCATATCCCAGGAAATTTGGAAACTTGGAGTGCTGTGTTTGGGTTGTTTCTCTTAAGAGGATTCCATAGGTACGTATCACGAGAGCTGAGTGATGTCTTATGTTCTTTATTTGCTTAAGACTCATAATTATTACTTTTTCACAGGCAAGAAAACTGAAGCCAGGTAGCCCGTGCACTTAACCTTGACCCAGGTCAACAAGATCGGGCCAGAACAAATAGTGAAGCCCTCTAAAGTTGTTCTGGGTTCTCCAGAGTCCCCTTTCTGCTTTCCTCTTAGAAATATTCCTCTCTTGGCCCTCAGAGGCTAACCTGCCAGACTCTAACCACCATCTCCACGTGAAACAGCTGCCATCTGACTTTGCCGTCTATTAAATTCAAGGTGGGCACTCATGTGGTCTTGGCTTGTAAGCCTGCCCCACCAGCCTCGTATCCCCTGACCGTAGTGATTGTTTCAGGAATGTGCCTGTGATCCACTCTAGTCCAGTCAGAGTTAAGGTAAGGATTTTTTTTTCCCCAAAAGAAGGGAGACTTGCTTTTCCAGCTGGACTTGAACCTGGGAGGCTCTGAGGCAGAGGATCATGTGGAGCTGGAGAAAGACATTGATACTCCAAGGAGAGCAGAGCCTACCCCGAACTGGAGAGGAGCTGGGTCCTGGGGACACCTGAAGGCCCAGTCTTGCTGAGTCTGCCCCTGGTTCTACCCCTGGGCCTCTCAGTTCTTGGATCCAGTAAATTCTCTTTTGGCTGAAGTAGTTTGAGTTGGATTTTCTGGCTTCTGTCTGAGAAAGAAGTTTTTATATCAGAAAATAATGTTGCCCTGTGGCAGGGAGAAGCTACTGTTATTCTTCAGAGAAGCAAAGGGTAAGTCAGGTGTTGTGGCAGAGGGGGCTGGGATGGAAGGGACTTAATGTTGAAAACCTACAGCTTTGGCATTTATTTCTTCATTTAATGCAGTTCACAGATGAGAGAACTAAGTAAGGCCTGGAGGGGGTATTTAAGTAATATCACCCATTTCACATTGTTCGCAAGTGGGTGATCTGGCCTTTAAACCTATAGGCTTACTTGGTTCCCAAGGCCACATTTGACTTTCTGCCACTCCACAAAGTACTGGGAAGGGAGGAAAACATGGGGAGTGAAATTGTCCAAGCCACTCCATGGTTGTCATTGCTGTGGTCGTCTTCAAAGCAAAGAAAGACAGGGCATCTCGTGTGCTGAGCCCAGGGGATGAGGTAAGCAGATGTTATCTGCAATTCCTGGAGATGGGTTCCGGAATGTCATTTGGGTAGACAGGATTTGGCTAACACTGTGGTTATGAATATTAAGAGGAAGGAGATGAATATGAAAATGTGGTGCACTTCAAATTTGCTATCATCGTACAAGGACTCACGGAAGACACTGTAGACTCAACATTGCTCTTGGACTTTTTTTTGGTGGGGGGATGCTGAAATGCTGCATCCATTGTCATGGTAATGAGTAAGAGAGCACTGTGGTATTTTGGAGAAGAAAGAAGAAAATTTCTTTATTTCTCAAGTTTAATTAATGGTAAGGCAAATATTTATTTAACAACATTTTTAATATGTATGTGAATACAGTTCTATACTAGATGGTTCAAGAATATTAAATAAAAGACAAAGACAAACTTGGTTGCAGAAGTCAATTATACAGAACTATAGAGCAATTAAATAGCAAGACACCAACAAGAGAAGATAAAAAAGCATGTATGGATGTGTTCAAAGTATATCACAGATAAGAGGATCATAAATTAGTGGGGCTGGCCAAAGGCAACTCTTTGTATCTCTTAAGCTTTGAGCTAAGATCCGAAGAATTAACCTGATCAGTAAAAATAGGCAGGGATGATATCTTTTGGTAGGAGCAAACTGAGATGTCCTTTTCTCTGATAAGCAAGAGAAAGGCATAGGTGGGTCTCTAAAGTAGGAGATAATGGAAACTGGGGTTGGAGCCAGATTTACACTGTGCCCATCTGAAGAGCAGATAGGGAAAGGCGGCCTACCGGTGACCCTGGGAGGGCCTTGACTAGATTGGCAACTGGGAAAGCGTGGAAAGTAAATCCAAACAAATGTAGCCAGACTTTCTGGGTCAGTTGCCCATGGAGAGTGTACAACATTGGGATGTGAGTAAAACTGAGTCTTGTTCACCTTCCTGTAAGGCCTGGCACTCTGAGGATATTGATATGTATGTATTTACTAAATGAATGAATGAATGAAAGAGCTGACTACACTGGGAGGATGCTTCAGAAGCAGGAGAAAGTTAATAGCTATTGATCAATGGTTGGAAGCTACAGAGTTCAAGAAGATTCAGAATGGAGTGCAGCCATTTTTCTTTACAAAAGTGAAGAAGTCATTAACCGGATGGGAATTGTGGTTTCCGTTGTGGTGATGCAGGTGGGAGTTAAGCCGGAGAGGACAGATCTTTTTGACTCAATTAGATGGCCTGATTACACCAGGTCTTCAACCTCCCATCAATCAATATTCATGTCCTAATGCTCCCTGGCTTCCCTTCTCACCAAAGCACGGCACGTCAGGAACTGGATTCCAGGGGCCTTGTTCTCACAGAGATATTTGCTTTGGTATGAAAGTTTTCTAGCTTGGGATACTTAAATATCCTCTAACTTTGCCCAGTAGTCTCAGCAGTTTTTTCCCCAACCTGTTTGTAGTCTTTTTCAGACTTGTCCCTTAAAAGGTCATTACTCTTTTCTTTAAACTTTTTCTAATACACCTGAACAAATCAATTGCAAGGAAAAGTCATCTTGTGGTTTCTGACAGGTTTTGTGACAAGAGGTTGGCTCTCTTTCTACATACAGCCTAAATCAATAGAGTCTCCTCTTAACCTTTTCTTGTTTCTTTCAGTGCAGGAAATGGGTCTGGTGAAGGGAGTCCCTCTGCCGGAAATGCCCAGCACAAGCAGAGTCACAGTCTGCTCCTCCCCCAGTCTGATGGTTCCGTATGCAGGGACTCCTCACTGCTCCAGTGATCCCAGGAAATAGAATTCCTTTCCCAAGCTGGATCCCTTGGAATTTGCCTCTTTCTACTGATATTCCTTCAGAGATAGATGAGATGACTTAATTCCCTTGGGGTTCCTGTGCATTTAGCCCTTGCCTCTTCAGCAGATTCACTAAGCCCATTCCAGTGCTGATCCTTATTTTCTTATATAAAGAGAAAATTGCCTTAAAGATAGAGTTTCTGTAGGTGGGAGTCTCATGCAATTATGTACATCTATATATTTTTTCTGTATTTGATTCTCAACTATCATTCTCTTATATACAATTCTTTCTAACTTCACTTTTCAAAATGAACCTTTGCTTCCTATTTCTTTTAGTTCACATTGGGGAAAGAACTTTCACAGCATTTAGAGGGAAAGATGCTTAGATTAGGGAGGGGGATGCTTAAGTGAAAATATCAGGTTTTCCATTTTCTTTGTCTCTTGGGGAGTAAAACAACTTGGCACAGGAACATTTTGAGGAGCTGCCAAGAAACAACTACTTCTATAAGCCAGGTCATTAGGCTCTTAATTTCTGAGACATTTGTCTTTTAAAGTTGATTGTAAACTTGAAAATGGGAACTCATTCTTCCATTTTTCTTTTCCCTTTCCCCCTTACTCTGAACTAAGTTCAGGACTGAGCTCTCCAAATTGTGAGGGGCCTTCCTCTTCATGAGCAACTGGGTTGTAAGAAAAAGGGCTGTTTCTTCTTTAACTCATGTGTTAAAATCAAGGCATTTCAAGAATGAATTTATGCCAATATTTGGAATGTGTTGGTATTTTTGCTGTAGTTATCTAGGCTTGTGTAAACAATAAGTGGAATGTTTCCAGTACATTTGTAATTTACCCTTATTTTTTTTGCCAAAATAGTTAATTCTTCTTCGTTCTCTGGGTGGTCTGGATTCAGATGATACAGTAGATGGTTATCTGTATTAGTGGTCCAAGGCTGCTGTAACAAAGGACCACTAAGTTAGTGGCTGTAAGCAACACAAATTTCTTACACGAGTCTATGGTTCTGTAGGTTAGAATTCCTACACAGGTCTTTTTGGGCTAAAAGGAAGGTGGCAGCAGGGCTGTGTTCCTTCTGGATGCTCTTAGAGAAGACTACAGGTCTTGCTTTTCTTTCAGTGCATTCATTGTTTAGTAGACTTTATTTATTTTTAGCAAAATTGAGCAAAAGGTACTGGGATTTCCCACATGCCCTCTTTCTTCACATGTGCATAGCCTCTCCTATTATCCTTGCTTTTTCCAGTTTCTAAAGTCTGCCTGCAGTCCTTGACTCATGGCCCCTTCCTCTAACAGTCTGGCTGAGTTCTCACACTGCCATCTTTTTGGTCCTTTCTTCTTGTTCCCTCTCCCACCTTTAAGGGTCCTTATAATCACAGCAGGCCCACTCAGACAATCTAGGATAATTCCCATTTTTTAAGGTCATCTGAGGGGTAGCCTTGATTCCATCTGCAACCTTAATTCCCCTTTCTCCTGTGACCAAGCATATTTACAGGATCCAGAAATTAGGCCAGGGACACCTTTTGGGGTGCGTGATTCAGCCTACCCTGTCATTATACTCACAGAAGGCTTTATCATTGTACATACCCAGAGGTCCAGAAGCAGGGTGATGTTAGGAGTGTAAGTTCCCAGCCGATGGCTTCATCACAAACCCAGGTTCTCACACCTTTCTGCTGAGGCATCGTCAGCAAGCTCGTCTTTTGGTTTGAGTGCGAGACGGCTGCCACATTCTCAGACACTGTGCAGACACAGCCACAGCCAGCTGAAGCAACCATGCGATGAAAAAAGGGCTGTTTCTCCTCATGTATCTCTTTGCCAGTGATAACAATATTTCCAAAAGACCACAAGAAGATGCTCATGTTTCGTTGGCCGGTGTTGGGCATACCATGATTCACCCTCAGAAGCTTATGGTGAGAAGGGAGTGGAAGCTGGAACAACTCGGGGAGAAGGGAGGATGGCCTCTCCGGCAAGCAACCAGGGGTGTTTTCACGGAAGGGGGGGAGCAGGCTCCTGATTAACAAATCCAGACAGAGATTGGAATCTTCAGGGCACTCTTCTGATATGTTCTACTTTCTCTATATTAAATTCTTGGGAATTATGAAGTGGTCTATAACGTTGTTCAAAGTGACAGCTCCAGAAATCCTAAAGCATAACATGAGTGTTTTCAGTATTTCACAGATGAAATGCCATTGTGTTTTACGCAAAGGAGGCTCTGGACCACACCCCATAGGTGACCATCTCTTATTTGAGTCTCAGCCTCTTTGTGGCTGCTTTGACATGTTAGTTCTTTTTTATGGTCCCGCTTCGAGTGTGAATATATGTATAATCTTCAGGAATAAAAGCAGAACATGTCAGCATATTTTTATGTTTTGTAATAATCTTGAACGTTTTTCTATATTACTCATGCTTGAGGCTTCAGTAACTATAGAAGCCAACAATTGCATATACCTCTTTGAATTTATGTAGCAACGTTGATAGCTACAGGTGCCTGTTATGGAGGAATACATTCCAGTAAACAACTGGGCTTTGAGGTCCTATTATTATTACTGGCAGCAGGAGTAAATTGTAAACACAGGAAGTTGCAAACAAGAAAAATTGCCTCATATCCCTGCAACAGGCCACTGGTTTTACAGATAGATCAACCCTGGGATGCTCTGAGAGTGACTGACATGATAGTTGTGTAATAGAGCACCTGCTCCATCATGGGTTAACTTAGAAAGGGAGATGATTGGTCTTTGCTACTTCAGAGGCTATCTATCTATCTATCTATCTATCTGAAAAATTCTGAACTAGAGTCTTTGCCAGGGCTTGGAGCTTTTCTCAACAAAATCTAGAATAACTGAATATCAGCCGATCGAGTAGCCACTAACAGAGCTTCTAATTACATAGCTACAGGTGGTACCACCTGCTTAGTTTTCATTGTTTTCAAAACAGCTGTGCATGGTAATATGTTTTACTTTTTGAAATGAGGTGAGAGAAACAAAGAAAAGCAAAAGGGGCGGCACCTGTGGCTCAGTGAGTAGGGTGCCAGCCCCATATACCGAGGGTGGCGGGTTCAAATCCGACCCCCACTGAACTGTAACAACAACAAAAAAATAGCCCGGTGTTGTGGTGGGCGCCTGTAGTCCCAGTTACTCGGGAGGCTGAGACAAGAGAATGGCCTAAGACCAGGAGTTGGAGGTTGCTGTGAGCTGTGAAGCCATGGCACTCTACTGAGGGCGACAAAGTGAGACTCTGTTTCTAAAAAAAGAAAGAAAGAAAAGCAAAAGATGAGAGCTATTTCTTTGGGTTTATTTTCTTCAAGATTTTCATTTTTTAAGAAACTAAATCAAATGTAATTGGGCTGTCCAAGGCATTCTGCTTGGAGTGAGTCTGGGGGGGTTAAAGAATATTAGTGTTTTAAAGATGCGATACTTTTTTGTTAACAAGCTTCCTAGAAAGGTTGTTTAAGGATTGGATGGTGGGTTGGTGAATAAATGAGATAAAGATGGCAGATTCACCTTATTTGGGGAAGGCAGCTTTTTTCTTTTTTGGACGGCAGCATGTTGTAATAAAGAGTTCAAGGGTTTGTGATTGCTTTATGACATGGCTAAAATAGGAATAATTCACGGGAATTAACATCACCTCTGAAGAAAAATATTGCATTTTAAAACGTGAACAAAACTTCCATCTGTAAGTTCAAATAAGAATGGTATGCCTCGGCTCGGTGCCTGTGGCTCAACGGGCTAAGGCGCCAGCCTCGTACACCTGAGCTGGCGGGTTCGAATCCAGCCCGGGCCTGCCAAACAACAATGATGGCTGCAACCAAAAAATGGCCGGGCGTTGTGGCGGGCGCCTGTAGTCCCAGCTACTTGGGAGGCGGAGGTAGGAGACTCGCTTGAGCCCAGGAGTTGGAGGTTGCTGTGAGCTGTAATGCCACGGTACTCTACAGGGTGACAGCTTGAGGCTCTGTCTCAAAAAAAAAAAAAAAAAAAAAGAATATTGAGGGTAGACACTGACTAGGAGTCCCCTGGGGACGGTGTATTCCCAGTAATCACCAGTTTGGTTTGTCAGTGGTGTGTGAATGCATTGAGAGACGGGAAGGGTCCTGTGAATGAAAGCTTTGGGGGCTGACAGCCACTGGTAGAAACAGAACCTCTTTAGAGGTGGAGCTGCCTGATGGCCATTGCCAGCTTGCTACTCACCTGCAAATAAGGGCCCTCACCCAGGTAATGACTCTGCCCCTCAGATGTTCCTGGTCCTCTGCTCAGACCCACTCTCCCTCACTACAGATGAAGCAGCCAAAGCTTGAAGAATTGGGGTGGACATGAAAGAAGTCAGACTGCAGGCCCCAAAGATGATTAGTGGGATAGTAATGATTGTAGCGGCACAGTTTTGCCCTGCACCCTGAGGTTTTCAGAGTCCTCTGTCTTCTGGGGAGGAAATATTAATTTTTTTAGAACTAATTTTACACATTTCAAAGTCTGTGCTCACAGACTAAGGAAGCCAGGCTGAGAGGGTTGTGCAAGGGTGGGCACCCCTACACATGTGGTAGGTTGAACAGAATACCTTTAAGTTTATACCTTAAGACATATACCTCAAAATTTTATCATTTTTATTCCCTAAAACTATTCAATGTATTTTATAATTTTCCAAATTATTGATGACCTTCTTTTGGTTCATTTTATTTTTTTAATGGGCTCTCTGATTTGAACTAGGATTTTACAAAAGGAAGTGGGGTACTGGGAAACTGAAGTGGGATTCTGGGGAACCTGGAGGGGATTTGGAGTGGGGGCAGCATCTGAAATTGCTGCTGAGGGGGTTCCTTTTGCACATGTGACCCAGGGCACACTAATTGGAGAAGGAAAGCACCATGTTTGTCCATGTGTAATGGTCTCAACAACCTGATGAGGTGGAGCTATTATTTCCCTCTTTTTAAAGACAGGGAACTAAGGTTTAGAGATGGTGCTATTTCTGAGATCATTCAGCTAGTGACAGATGACAAGGAAGCTTTACGGCGCATTTCCACAGTCAAAGGAGTGTTCTTTTTGTTGTTGATAATCTCACCATACTTGGTACTTGTGGAGTGTCTACTGCCTAACTCAATTCATTTGTCTTGATTCTTCTTAAACAGGTGGCTTAGATTTGAGAATAACACATTATTTGCATGCCTCCAGCTGCATCTGGAATACCCTTAATTGAGCAACTGGTGTGTTTAGGATGCTGGATCTAGACATGGTGGTTGGGGAATTGATATTGTGAGAGGAATTCACAGTTCCATATAGACCCTGAGCCAAGTTCCCGTGGGAAGGCCGAGGCTCACAGCAGCTAACAGGACTGGGTTTGTGCTTCTAGGAAAAGCACAAATAGGGCCTTGCGAGCCCAGCAGGTTGATTGGGAGTTTAGGATGGAATTTGGTGTTAGGGATGGTGTATTGCAGATGGCATGGTTGGAGGGATACGTGGGGCTGGTGAAGGGTGGGGCAGGGTTCTACTTTTTCTTCTGTAAGTGGTAAGGCATTCTGTGTTTTGAGCAGGGAAGCAATAGGTTGGCGTGCTTGAGGCCTTGGAGACAGCCTCAAAAGAGGGAATATGGTTTGGGTGTTTGCTCTGCGTGGCTGCCATGGCTTAATTCATTGTTTGCTTCTGGCCTGAGGCAGAATACATCCCATGGCAGCTGGTACAGGATGAACCAAGCGCACCTCTCAGGATCTCTGAATCGCCTAAAGCCACAGCAGTGATATACACACACAGGGAAGCTTGATTTCTGTAGAACCATAGACTTGCTGAGAAGCTGAATCACAAACTCTGGCTTAATATTTGACTTTGTAGTTACCAATTCCAGGCGAGCCACCTTTAAGAGGGGTAACATCCTGTTGTAGGAAGGGTGTGGCCAGGCAGCAGGGAACCTGGGTTCCACTTTGGCCGGACAGAAGTTTTGGTTCATTTCTCTTTGATCTGGTTGATTCCTTTTGGGTGTTTGTTTATTTAAATGATGTATCGTGTTTATAATGTTTACCATATGAATACCACTGGCTTAGGGAAGGCAGAGTGGAGGGCTTTCTTGCCCATCTGTGTTGAGTGGAGCTTCAGGTTGGTTAGAATATCTGGCCCAGCGCCCTGCCCCTGGCCCTAGTGGTTATATGTGGCACTTGAAACTACTCTGCTGACTCTTCCACCTCAGTGCAGTTAAGGAGCCACACTGGGTCTTTGGCTGTTTGTGTTCTCTGCCTCAGCGCAAGAGGAGAGAAAGGATGCCCTCACCTGCCCTCCTGGGGGAAAGAGCAAGTCTGGATATGTGACTTTCACTGATAATTCCCCCAAATCATTTTTATCCTCCATAGCCAACCCTCTTTCCTCTAAAAACCTGCAAAGCAGCAGTAAATCCCTTTCCATTCCTCTCCTTTGGTGTTCAGCCTCTGGTAAAGCTTGGAAGTGCCTGAAAGAGAGAAAACCGGAGCCAGGGCCAACATAACCCACATGTTCTGGACATCACCCTGGTGCCTCAGATTTAGTTGCATTTGTCATGTTACAGTCACCTGCATCTGATTCTGCACTGTGGACAAACTGCCAGGGAGTCTGCTGGGTGCCTGGTCTCAGGAGCACAACGCTCTTCCCCAGGACGGCTGCCTGTTCCCAGTCCACTAGGGAAAGATGCCACACTTGCCCCCCTCCTACCCGTTCACTTCTGTAGTAGTCATTTTTAAGTAGCAAATATGACCCATCATATACCAGTCGCATTAAATACCCCCCCGACCCCGTGTGTTATGTCCGTATTCCTCACAACAGTCCTATCAGTATAATTATCCTCATTTTGCAGATGTGGAAGGTGGCATCTGGTCAGATCACCCTAATCTTTCCAGTTACCCTTGATACATAGGAGGCACTGTACTTCTCACCTTCTGTACTTCGTCTCATTTAATTTTTGCATTGACCTTGTGAAGGCATTACTGTTTCCATTTACAGATGAGGCAGCTGAGCTTAGCGAGTTTAAATAACTTGCCCAATGTCACTCCAGCCAGTAAGCGAAGGCATCTGAGTTCAAACCCAGGCCAGTGTACTCCATTACAAGTGTTCTTAATCTTGGCTCTTCTGTATTTGTTTATTAAGCAGAAATTTCTAGTTTGGGCTGACAAATCTGATGGCATCCCTTATATTTGTTTTCTGCTGCTTTTCCTATTTTTTCTTTTTTTTGAGACAGAGCCTCAAGCTGTCACCCTGGATAGAGTGCCATGGCATCACAGCTCACAGCAACCTCTAATTCCCAGGCTCAAGCGAGTCTCTTGCCCCCGCCTCCCAAGTACCTGGGACTACAGGCGCCCGCCAC
>CAUYRH010156360.1:0-40998 GCA_963574655.1 Perodicticus potto | reverse complement strand
TACATAAATGCAATCATGGGGTACAATGTGCTGGTTTTATATACAGTTTGAAATATTTTCATTGAACTGGTTGACATAGCTTTCATGGCATTTTCTTAGTTATTGTGTACAGACATTTATATTCTACATTTAGTAAGTTTCACCTGTACCCTTCTAAGATGCACAGTAAGTGTGGACCCATCAATTACTGTCCCTCCACCCATCCTCCCCTCTCCCCTCCCTTGCCCCTTTCCCCATATTCTCGTGCTGTAATTGGGTTATAGTTTTCATATGAAAGCTACAAATTAGTTTCATAGTAGGGCTGAGTACATTGGATACTTTTTCTTCCATTCTTGGGATACTTTTCTAAGAAGAATATTTTCCAGCTCCATCCATGTAAACATGAAAGAAGTAAACTCTCCATCTTTCTTTAAGGCAGCATAATATTCCATGGTGTACATATACCACAATTTATTAATCCATTTGTGGGTCAGTGGGCACTTGGGCTTTTTCCATGACTTAGCAATTATGAATTGGGCTACAATAAACATTCTGGTACAATTATCTTTGTTATAATGTGATTTTTGGTCTTCTGGATATATACCTAGTAGAGAAACTATGGGATTGAATGGCAGGTCTATTTTTAGTTTTCTAAGTATTCTCCAAATATCTTTCCAAAAGGACTGTATTAGTTTTCATTCCCACCAGCCATGTAGTACTGTTCCCTTTTCTCCACATCCACACCAGCATCTGTGGTTTGGGATTTTGTGATGTGGGCTACTCTCAATGGAGTTAAGATGGTATCTCAGAGTGGGACAACTCAAAGATACTTTTGAAAGACCCCTCCTGTCCTGCAGAGCTACCTTGTCCTCTCAGACTGAGCACAACACCTCCTGCAGGGGACCTTCCCTGACCTCTACAGTCTGGGACGGATTCCCCTTGCCTCCGGCAGAGCCCTTTGTTTTTTCCACACCCCCCTCCTTGAGTGATGGTGCTGTGTTCCTGGATCTGTTGCCTCCTACAGACTGTGAGTTCCCAGGATTAGGGATAATCAGTGTGTTTTCATTTTTCTTAAATTTTTAATTATTATGGGTGCATAATAATTGCATATTTTATTACGTTCATTTTGTATCCCAGCACCTGGCACAAAGCCTGGCATACACTGCACCCTCAACAAGCATCTTTGGATGAATTAATGAGTGACAGCAAAGAACATGAAAAACAAAATATTCTTCCAATGAGAGTAGCTGTTTCAGAACAAAACTGCTCCCCTGAGTCACCACTAACAGGCACAGACCCGGAGTCCCTTGGTTTCCTAAGAAGGGAAGCGATGCATTCCACTCATGGGTACCCAGGAGACAGACACAAGCTGCCCTTCTGTACCCTATGGCCCTGGGCAGCGGCAGAGAGCTGGCCAGACGGACACCAGTTCTGCCTCCCACCCTGAGCCAAGTCCCTCTTCAATTCCGGTCTGGCAGACAAGTTTCTAGTTTTTTGTGATCCCTGCCTCAATTTTCTACTCATTAAATGGAAATAATAACACTTGCCACTGGTAAGTTCTGGGGAAATGGGCAATGTGACTTGTTTTTTATCCCTGACAAGCTCCGGGGAAATGAATGAGGTTGCGGGAAAAAAGCTATGCCTCAGTTATCTCCAATAAATGCCCAAGTTTTTATTTGTATCAATGTGCACTGTTTTAAGAGTGAAATAGTTCTAAAATGCTTATTACGAAAAATAGCAGCCCCTGCCCCTAATACGCTTATTATCGTTTCCCCCATTCGCACAAAGTGGTTCATTTAGTTTTGGTGAAATCGTCAATGTTTATATTATGTGGAGCATGAAAAGTTATTGTGGATGTGCATTGACAATACCAGAGTTATAATTCTGTTCTCTTACAGTTCCTCCCATCTGGAGTTAATAATCGCCTCATTTATTCTTTTGGATGGTGTTCTGTGTATCCGTCATTATTGACAGCCCTGTTGTTCGACCTGAAAAATGTCTCTTCTCAATACATCTGAACATATCCATTCTATCTCTCTGTCTATCATGGAGACATATCTTCTGAAGTCCTGTCTTCTTTATTCCATTGCACTAATTCCTCTCTAGACTTGATGCACAAGATTTATTTTAGGTTCCTTCCTTACCATTCTCCTACAGCAGAGATTTTCAACCCGAGTGCTTTGGCATACCTGTGTGCCGTGAGACGATCTTAGGTATGCTGCAAAAATTTTTAAAGATCTTCAATTAAATTATTTTCAAAAGAAATTCAAAGCAAAGTAAGTATATTCCTTTTTTTACTTTTTTTTTTTTGCAGTTTTTGGCTGGGGCTGGGTTTGAACCCGCCATCTCTGGCATATGGGGCCAGTGCCCTACTCCTTTGAGCCACAGGCGCCACCCACTTTTTTTTTTTGATCAACATAATTTAAGTGTACCACAGAAGTTTAGTTATAGGTCCAAGTGTGTCATAAGATAAAGCAGGTTGGAAAACACTGTCCAAGAGGTTAATATTTCTTCCCTCTCTTCTTCTGATGTTGGATCACCTATTTTTATTTCCCCCCTTTCTTGGTTTACTCTTAAGTCTGATGGAACAAATCCTCCAGAAACTTCTTGAGCAGCAAAATTTCTGACACATTTTATTTCACACTTGATTGATCGTTTGATGGAGAATAGAGTTCAAAGTTAGAAGGCCTTTTGCATAGAATGTTGAAAATATTTATCCATTGTTTCAATTTTCCAAAGTACTTTTAAGAAGCCTGATACCATTCTAACTCTTGAGATTTTGTATGATCTATGTTTACCTCTGGAGCCTTTTAAAGTATTCACTTCATTTCCAGCAGTCTAAGTTTTCATGATGAACATACCTTGGTGCAGGTTACTCTTATCATTCACCGTGTTGGCCAGTGACCGGGCCCTTCCAATTTAGAAACACATGAACTTCTATTTGGGGAAATTTCTTTGGATAACTTGATTACACCCTTTGCTCCATTATCTCTGTTCTCCCTTTTTGGAACTCTAATTGTATGTTGGACTTCTGGGATGTACCTTCTCATTATTTGATAATTTTCTCGATTTTTTTCATCATTTGGGGGATTTTTGTTCTGTGTTCTAGAATATCAACCCAATATTTTCCTTTTAATATCTCCATTACGCTTTCGCCAATATTTTATTTTCGTTTTTAATTTCGGTTCTGCGAGTGCTTTTTTTGTTAAGAGCCTACAGTTGTGATTTTATGAAGGAAATATCTTCCCTTATCTCTCTGAAAATATTAGTCATAGTGGAAGTTTTTGTTTGTTTGTTTGCTTTTTATATGCTAGTATTTTTTTTTTTTTTTTGTAGAGACAGAGTCTCATTTTATTGCCCTCGGTAGAGTGCCGTGGCGTCACACAGCTCACAGTAACCTCCAACTCCTGGGCTTAAGCGATTCTCTTGCCTCAGCCTCCCGAGTAGCTGGGACTACAGGCGCCCGCCACAACGCCCGGCTATTTTTGTTGTTGTTGTTGCAGTTTGGCCAGGGCTGGGTTTGAACCCGCCACCCTTGGTATATGGGGCTGGTGCCCTACTCACTGAGCCACAGGTTCTGCCCTTTATATGCTAGTATTTGTTTTGTTTTGTTTTTGCTCAAGTTTCTCTATCCTAGTTATTTGTCTTGGGTTCTGCTTTAGTTTTCTAGGGCTATTGTAACAAACTGCCACAAACAGGAGGCTTAGAACAGGAACTTACTGGTCTCCCAGCCATGGAGGCCAGAAGCCTGTGAGTTCCTTCCGACGGCTGTGAGGGGCGGGTCTGCTCCAGGCCACTCTCTCGGCTGGTAATTGCCCACCTTCTCTCCATGTCTGTGCACACGTTCTTCCCTTGTTGTGTGTCTCTTTCGCTTCACATAACTTTTTTAAAATTAAAATACAGATCATACTGGATTAGGGCCCAGCGTCCTCCAGTTTGACCTCATCTTAACTAATGACCCCCGATTTCCAGTGAGGTCCTAATCTGTGCTAGTGGGTGGTCAGTGCTTCTATATATGAATTTTGTGAGGACACAGCTCAACCCACAACAGTCTCTGGCTTCATGTTAGAGCTTCCCTCAAATGTCTAGCGTGTGATGGAGGCAGTCATCTTATACATAGGTCCCGGTAGACACTGCAAACTGATTCGGAAGCCCCATACTGGTAGAGATGGGAGGTAGGTAGATGGTGCTGGGTTTCACTAGGAGGCTCACCTGGCCTAAGGTCACCAGGTTAGCCTCCATGGGTCTTTTCTTGGGCTTATTAAGAATAAAAACAATCAAGCCTGCCCATCTCCTACGTGGAGGGTATAAGGCCGGTCACAGTGTTCTGGGAACTAATTGTGGGAAGAGGGCTGAGGTTACCAGCATTCAGTGTGTAAACCATCCTCCAATGCTTCCTTTCCGTCTTCTCCCCCTCATCTGTGCCTGGTGTCCTTCAGCGTACAGATTCCTGTTTTACCGTCTTCGGATGGGAGACTGCCAGGGGCAGCTGCCTGGCTCTTCAGGGCAAGGATGTGGAGGCTCAATTCCTGTGTGACAGGTTTCAATACAGTCTTCTGTTTCAGGCCCACCTGCAACCCACTTCCAGAGTTACTTTTCCTGCCAATGCCTGGGCCTTTTGGGACCTTCAGAGGTGCAAAACAAATTGTGTCACAGCCTTTTATTTTTCTTGCTCTATGCAAGGAAATCTGTTTCCTTGGGTCTTCTTCAGCTTCCAAACTTCTCTTTGATATTATTTCTTTTCTAATTTTCATTGTCTTTGTGTGTTTATGCCATTAAAAAGATTCCTTACTGTCTGACCATGCTCTTCCTGGCATTTGAGGAGGGAACACAGGTAAACACTTGTATTAATTTGCCCTGGATGACTAGAAACCCTTAAATTTCCTAATCTCCTTTGTGCTTAGAACAGACCAAGTTGGATTTTGGCCGGTATAGAAGGGCAGATGGAGATGAGGGCTGGGGGAGGAGCAAGGCCACCACTCCCACTAGCTCCCTACACACGTACGCTCTACTTCAGCCACGCTTGAGCCAGGCTGTTCCTTCCTCTGTGCCTCTGCTTACACTTTCCTCTTTGGATAACCCCTTTTCCCTCCTGTCCGCCAGGTCAACATTTATCTTTCAAGACTCAGTTCAAGGCTCCCTGACTCTGTAGAAGCCTATTCTACAATAGTGCTCCCAGGAGGAACCTGCCCCTCTGTATGTCACCCCAACATACCCAGTGCATAATGGATTGGATTGTTCCTGTGCTTCTGTTGGCCCTGGGCCAGTGATTTTCAGCCGGTGTGCTGTGTCACCCTGTCCAGGCCAGTGATTTTCAGCCCATGTGCTATGTCACACTGGTGTGCCATGAGAAGATCTTAGGTATCCCACGAAATTTTTTAAAGCTCATTAATTAAACTATTTTCTAAAGAAGTTCAAAGCACAGTAAGCATATTTATTATTTTACTCTTTTTTTTTTGATCAACATAATTTAAGTGTGCCATGGAAATTTAACTACAGGTTCAAGTGTGCTGTGAGATTAAACAGGTTGAAAATCACTGCTGAGGCCCTTTCAGGTGGAGATTATATTTTATTTGTCTTTGTACCTCTGGGGCCTGACATATAGTAGGTTTCTAATAACTTTTTGATGATTATAAACCAGTGAATCTATAAGAAGGAGGCCTATCCCAGATAAGTCCTGGTATAATTTCTGAAATTTATATTGAGAATAGCATGCTTTAATGCAATGTTGCACTTCTTGGGCAAACGTGGTATTTTATTTCCACCTCAGCTCACATGATCCTTTGAAAGTTGTGAAACTGTCTCAATTTCTCCAAACTGACCTCTTTCCAGGAGGTTAAGAAAAGAATGGCCAGAGAAGCACTCTGCTTGCTGGAACGTTCTATCTGGCTACACACACACACACACACACAGGTCTGACTCTACTGGAAAAGTCCTACGTTGGACAGTATAGGATAGTATAAATTTTGGCATCATTTTTGGAAAAGAAAATAGTGGTCATTTCTTTTATAGGGTCTCTGAATGTTGATAAGTTCTACTGAGCCAGTTTCATTTCTCTTTGTGGGTTCTGGATCTCTGAAGGTCAGCGCCGCCATTGCCATCACTAGCCCAGCCTGGAAAGACCCTGGGGACAGAGGTAGAGAAGATGCCTGTACACTCAGATTGCCTCTATCTATCACAAACTTCTGAATAGAGGGGGCAGAGCATGATGGCCAAACAGAAGCCTCCAATGACCATCCCTCCACACCAACACCAAATTCAATATCTACACAAGCAAGCACCTCAGAAAAACCAAAGTCAGTACGTGATCATACTACCTGGTTATCTCAAGAAGAAGGAACTCAAGAGAGCAGAGCCTAGGCTGCCCTTTCCCCACTCCTCAGTAGAGAGAGAATGGATTCCCTGGGGTAGGGCAAAGTGGGACTTTGCACTGAAACCCAGGCCCGACCTGGTGCAGAGTTCTGCAAGTGCCCACGAGGGACCATTTAGACCATCCCAGCCAAGGAGCCATGCTGTACCCTGCAGCCTGAGTTCTGGCTTAGCTCCACCACTATTGACAAAAAGCAGCCAGGGGCCTAGATTAAATGAGCTAAGGCAGTTGGGCCATAAAGGCTGCAGTTTGGGGGCAATTCCTATGGCTGTGCTGGCTCAGAGCCAGTGGACTTGGGATGCGTGTGACCCAGTGGGATGCCAGTGGCAGCAGTCAAGCCAGTGTCTGTGTCACCCCTCCTCCAGCTCCAGGCAGCGTGGCTCAGGGAGTCTTCTGCTTAGGGAAAGGAAGGGAAAAAGTGCAGAGGACATTGTATTGTGATTTGGATAGCAGTTCAGACACCATAACGTAAAGGACCAAGCAGACCTGGAGGCCCCCAAGTCCAGCCCTTAGCTCCTGGTCCAGAAGGAAACCTGCTGCTATGAAGAGAAGGAGTGAGCCCAGGCACCTGCTGACTACAGAGCCTTGGGGCTTTGAAGTATCAGAGGCTGCCAGGCAACAGTCGCCACAGGGTTTCAGTGAGACTGGGCTGGCCTTAGGTGTGACCTGGCACTGGTGGCCCCAAGGGAGTAGCTACACCATCACATCATCACACCACCCTCCCCCAGCTCCACCAGCCCAGCACAGAGAGTGAGGGAAGAGAGTTCTAGAGAACAGAAAAGTTCTCTAAAACTTTCTTACATCTTAACCAAGTCCACCAAGGTCATATCACCAGGAGTCTACAAGAGTCGCACCATTACTGGGCTTGGGGGACCCCCGTGCTGAAGTGGCTGCAATGACCCAAGACTTAGAGCACAACAACACTCAATGTCTTTGAATACCTGGAAAACCTTTTCAAGGACTGGCACAAACAAGCCCAGACTGAAAATACTGGAATAGCTAACTCTTCAGTGCTCAGATATCATCAGACATCTATAAGCATCAAAAACACCCAGGCAAACGTGAACTCACTAGGTAAGTTACCAGTGACCAATTCCAGAGTGATCACAATAGATGACCTTTCAGAAAAAGAATTCAAGATACGTATCTTGAAGAAGCTCAATGAATTTCAAATCAACACAGATAAGGAATTCAGAGAAATTTAACAAAGAAATCGAGATAATAAAGAGAAAAATAGGAGAAATTCTGAAGCTTAAGAATTCAACTGATAAAAATGTATCAGGAGTCTCTCACCAGCAGAACTGACCAAGCAGAAGAAAGAATTAGTGAGCCTCAAAAGAAACTTTCTGAAAATACTAAGTCAGAAGAGAAAAAAGAATAAAAAAGAATGAAGCAAGCCTGCAAGATCTAGATGACATCCTCAGAAGGGCAAGTCTAAGAGACACTGGCTTTAAAAATGGAGAGAAAGATACTGGGATAAACAATCTATTCAAGGAAATAACAGAGAACTTTTCAAACCTAGAGGAAGATGTCAACATTCAGGTGTAAGAAGGTCATAGAACACCAAGCAGATTTAATCCACTGTTTCTCAGTCCGTAAAGTTTCCACCAACAAATCTGCTGCCAAATGTATTAAACCTTATATAGATTTATATATGTGCATATATACATATGCACACACGCACATATAATTTCTTTTTCCTTCTTCCCTTAGGATCTTTTCCTTATCCATGACCTTTTAGAGTTTGATTATTAAATACCTCAAGCCCACAATCATTGCTATTATTCTACACAGTATCGTAAGCTAGAGCAATCAGATAAGACACAAATAAAAGGCATCAAAATCAGAAAAGAAGAAGTAAAGTTATCCTTGTTTCCAGGTGAGATGATCTTATGTAGAGAGAAACCTGAAGATCACAGAAAAAAAATTAGAATTGATAAACAAGTTCAGTAAAGTTGCAGGATACAAAATCAATATACAAAAATCAGTTGCTTTTCTATATGCCAACAGTAAACGCTCTGAAAAAGAAACCAAAAACGTAATCCTATTTACAATAGGAACGAATGAAATAAGATACCCAGGAATAAACTTAACCAAAGTCGTGGAAGATCTCTAGCATGAAAATGATAAATCATTGATGAAGAAATTAAAGAGGACAGAAAGAAGTAGAAGGATAGTTCATATTTGTGGACTAGAAGAATCAAATCTGTTAAAATGTCCATGCTGCCCAAAGCAATCTACACATTCAGTGCAATCTCCATCAAAATACCAATGACATTCTTCACAGAAATAGAAAACGTAATCTTAAAATTTGTCTGTTAAGACAAAAGATCCAGAATAGCCAGAGCCATCTCAAACAAAAGGAACAAAACTGGGGGCATCACATTACCAGACTTCACATTTTACTACAGAGCTGTGGTAACCGAAACAGGATGATGCTGGTACGGAAACAGACACACAGACCAATGAGACAGAATAGAGGAGCCAGAAATAAATCCACACACCTATAGTGAACGTATCTTTGACAAAATTGCCAAGAACAGTGGAGAAAGGCGGCCTCTTCAATAAATACTGGTGGGAAAACTGGATGCCCCTATGCAGAAGAATGAAATTAGACCCTTACCCATGCCATACATAAAAATCAAATCAGAATGGAATCTAAGACCTGAAACTATGAAACTACTAATGAAAAACATGGGGGCAATGCTTCAGGACATACGTCTGGACAAGAACTTCTTGAGTAACATAGGCAATCAAAGCTAAGTCAGATAAATGGGACTACATTGGATTAAAAACCTCTGTACAGGAAAAGAAACAATCAATAAAGTGAACAGACAACTCATAGAATGGAAGACAATATTTGCAAACTACTCATCTGACAAGGGATTAATAACTAGAATATACAAGGATCTCCAACAACTCAGTAGGAAGAAATCCCAACTCTGATTTAAAACTGAGCAAAGGATCTGAATAGACATTTCTCAAAAGACATACAAATGGCCAACCAGTATATGGAAAAACGTTCAACACCATTAGTCACCAGAGAAACGCCAAATCAAAACTACAGTAAGGTATCATCTCACCCCAGTTAAAATGGCCTTTATCAAAAAATAGGCAATAAGGAATGCTGGCAGGGGAAAGGAAGGGAAACTCTTGTACACTGTGGGTAGGAATGTAGATCACTGCAAACACTGTGAAGAACAGTATGGAGTTTCCTCAAAACAATAAAAGTAGAATTACCCTGTGACCCAGCATTTCCATTGCTGGATATATATTCAATGAAGGGAAATTCAGTATATCAAAAAATACCTGTAGTCCCATGTCTATTGCAGCACTATTTACAATAGCCAAGATTTGGAATCAACCTAAACGCCCATCAAAGGATGAATGATAAAGAAGTTGTCGCGCATATACACAGTGGAACATTACATAGCCACAAAAAGAATGGAGTCCTGATATTTGCAACAACATAGATGGCTCTACAGGCCATTATGTTAAGCTGAGCACAGGAAGACAAATCTCTCCTGCCCTCACTTTATATGGGACCTAAATGTTAAAAACAGTTGATCTCATGGAGACAGAGTAGAATGCCGGTTACCAGGGGCTGAGCAGGGTAGCGGTGGGTGGGGGATAAAGTGGGGGTGGTTAATAGGTGCAAAAATATAGCTAGATAGTTAGATAGAATGAAAAATATTTGATAGCACAACCAAGTGACTATAATCAAAAGTAAGTGAGGGTATACTTTAAAATAACTAAAAGAGTAGAATTGTCGTGTTCCTAAGAGAAATGATAACCCCTGCCGTGGTGGACACCCCAGTTGCTTTGCTTTGATTTGTACAACTATTTTATGTACCCACAACAATTGAAAATTAAAAAAAAATTACTCTCCCCCTGCCAAATCCTGTGAAAATAAGTTCCCGGGTCTCGTCCCAGTCGTTACCAGCTCACAGTGCCATTTGTGTGCGAATCATTCGTTCCCCCAAAATGTACTAAGCCCCGGATGTTTACTACCCTGAGAAGACAAATCGCTAAAATTCCCAATAATTAGTAAGTGTTCTCTATGTGCTGATCGCTAAATGCTGCGTGTAATTATCACATTTCGTACTAACCACCCAGGGCTGAGAAGGGACACGAGAAGGGGGCTCAGGTGGGAGGGAAGCCTGGTCTGCTGAGCCAGGGAGTCTGGAGGGCCCCTAAGGACGTAGGTGTAGACGCGAGGCCTGGGGACAGCTTTCCGCTCAGGGGACCCAGGGCTTGGCTCAGGAGGAGGCAGTGGATTCCTGCACCCCTCCGCCCCCCACAACCACACAGTCATAAATAACAGCCCCGGCACCTGGATGCTCTAGAACCCAGCACCGCAGGGGACAGCTGGGTCAGCGGCACTCAGCTTCAGCCCTGTAGGACTGGGTGTCCGGGCGCCCCTCCACTCCTGTGGCCCCCAGACGCTGCTTTGATGAGCGGGTCTCGGAGCACTAATCACAGGGCCCCTCTAAGGAAGAGATACCCCCCAACAATATCCTCAAGGTCGTTGTCAATAATGTGCAATAAAAAAGGGATATCCTAATTTGGTCCAAGTCATAAAAAAGACTGCACATTAAGGCATAGATTGCCCTTGATTGAACAAGGGCGGCATCTGGACTTCTTGTTTTTTTCTTTTGAGACAGAGTCTCACTCTGTCACCCTTGGTAGAGAGCTGTGGCGTCACAGCTCACAGCAACCTCAAACCCTTGGGCGTAAGTGATTCTCTTGCCTCAGCCTCCCAAGTACCTGGGACTACAGGTGCCACCGAGCTACAGGCACCTCCCGGCATCTGGACTTTTGATGGGAGGAGGCTAATACTTTTTTTTTTTTTAGCTATCATTAATATTTTTTAGAAACATTTGCATACCTGTTGCCACTTCATTCAACATACCATACTGTCTGAAGCTAATGATTTTTTTAAAACTCTGCATAAAGACAAAATCTTGAAAGATTTTTAAGAAGTAGGTGTGAAGTAACCTAGGTAACCAATGACCAATAGAAAGAGACCTTCAATGGCCAATAGGAAAGGGCAATACCGCCTGGAGGGGCGGAGCGGCCAAGGAAAGGCTTGTGGTCAATTTCAAACCCAGAGAGTATTTACACCCTGCGGCCTTTGTCTCTGTCACCTTTACTCCTCCACGAGAAGGACCCACTTCCAAATGTGCTCCAAACCTTCTGTTTGTTCTTCCTAAATAAAATCTCTCTTTGTTATCCTGAAACTTGTGCGGCTTTCACTTTCTCTCCACACCGCCTGTGCCGCTCCAGCTTTATTCTCAGTTTCCACGCACTTTTGCTTTTGGTTACCTTGGTGCCTGGTTTGAACTTTCCAGCTCAGCCAGTAATCGAACCAGGTCAACTGGGTTGGGGAACTGGGAACCCTGACCCCCAACCAGGGCCAGAGAAATGGAAAAAGAAATAGAGATTGAAAGCAAATAAGCAACTGAGCCCAAGCTACACAGACGCAGGCATTCTGAGCTCCAGAACCCGAGGGCCGCCCTCTCCAGCAGGGGACGGAGCCCTCACCCTTTTGGGAGCTCCTCCCCTGCTTTCTTGAGTCACAGCTACACCCTGTCTTTGCTTTCCTCTCAGGAAGATTAGATTGGGAGAAGAAAACGATTCCCTCAGGACCAGAGAATTCAAAAAACAGGAGCTCAAGAGAAGCTCAGTCATTAAAGTATTAAATTTCACATTGATCGCAGGGCTATTCTAACAGAGCTGCGCTGCTCTCTTGGCGAACCCGGGCCTCAGCTCCACCCTTCTCCTCTTTCCAAGGTCTCACCATACCCAGTGGAAATGTCATCCGTTTGCCACCAGTTTGCATTTGAGAAAGAGTCTAAGAGAGATTTTTAAAATATCTGACACTCAGAGATTTGTTGGCATGTTTTAACTTTCAAGGCTAGCAGCGGGGGATTCTCAAGATTATTTTGTTTTCACTGTCACAAATGGAAATGTATGCCTGGAGAATTGATTTGTCACTGTCTGGTTTTAAATTTCTGACTGGAAAATAATGATAATCATGTCCCTTTCTTGAGTTCAGCCAAGGCAGGAGGCAGTAAGTGGCAGGGCTGTCTCAGGGAAGAACCACCAGGTTCCAGGCCTTTATGTCTGAGATGTGAGGCTCAAGTAATTTGCAGAGATTGTCTTGCCTTGATGTAGTATAACCGACCCTGTCGTTACCTTTATAAAGTCAAACTTACAGGAGTTTGTGAAGAAGGATGATGGTTTTGCATTTTAGCTTAGGGCAGGTAAGGAAAAACCATTTTAAACAGCTTCTGGATAAAATATAATATTGGTACTTTATAAAACAGTGCTTCAGATATGCTGTTATAAAATTGTGCAGGTGTGCAAAAGGAAAGACTATATTACTTACAAAAGGAAAGACTATATTACTCCACAGTTTATTGTACTAGTAAAAAAGAAAAAGAGAAAGAAATGGAAAATACATGTGATATAGCACCTAAGACACTCTAACAAAAGCTTTTAAACTTTTGACCACCTTAACCATCTATAAATGCCTAACTAAACAAAATAAGAATAACAATGAAAAAATGTCATTTTCTATGCAAGCCAAATGATGTCAGTATGTAAGAAACCATTTGAAGCAGAAAGGTCTTCATCTTTGAAACTATAAGCAACTCTCTAGTTCAATTTAAGTATAAGAAAGTTTAGACTGTTGCAAAACTCTCTAACCTAGATTCAGAGATTCATGAGGCCAAATGTAGAAAACATTTGCTTGTACTCTTACCTAGAGGGAAAATCATGGAGTTAATATTAGGAGAGAAAATTGGGTGTCATATGGTCTAATATCAGTATACTTTTTACAAAAAGTTTTTTACAAAATTTTTACAAAAAAATTCTTTGAAGTATTGTCTTCACTCAGAAAATGGATTTTATAATCATTTACATTTTTATTATGCTTTATATTTTTAAATATTTAATCAATGAGTAAAATATGGCTCAGAGCATTCTAGAGTTCCTGTTTTGACAAATTAAACCAATTCTTTTCTTATTGCAAATATTGTTTTCTTTGGGGATTGTCTGCCATCCTTCCCATTTTTTGAGTATCACCACTAACCTTTTCTGGAAGTCTTAAAACTGCAGCATGTTCAAATAGTCAAACATTTTGTCATCTAACTTAAAAGAATACAGGTAAATTACCAGTTATTCTTTATGCTTTGTCAAATGTGCAGAGAGAAGCCACTCCCCCCGATTTTCTCCAGTAGGATCTAGAAGCCTGGCCAACTGCTGTCTGCAAAGGCACATCCACAGCAAGGCCCTGGCCAGGTTCTCATCTGTCTGCAATTCTTACAACAATCCCATAGATGATAATATTTTTAATGAAAAGGAAACAGGTTCAGAAGGAGATTAAGTCACCTGCTCAGCCATAAAGCTAGGAAGTGTCTTGAATTTGAACACAGGTCAGCCAGTCATCTAATTTGATGTGCTTGTACTTGACACTGCTGTCTTTCAGGGCATAGGATTGTTTGTTAAAGAGAGGCACAGATCTTTCAGGAGATTACAGCCTAAAGGCGATAGATGATAGCAATAATACAACAGTGTATCTGTATAGATTTGCATTCTCTGTGTAAGAGACTGAGCCCAGCACAGTGTCTTCAAGGCCAGCATGTGGGAAATCTCAGTAAACCTTCAGCAATTACAAAGAGGAAGGAAGAAATGCAATATACAGATGAACAGGACAGTGTTCATATCCTAGCAAGTTTACAGTCTTTCCAGGGAGACCAATGTGCCCCTAATTTATTTAAATTAGAGCAATGGTTCCCAGCCTTCACTTCACGTTAGACCCTCCGAGGTCAGAGGGAGGACTGGTCAGTGGGTAAAGCTGTTAACAAATCCCCAGGCCCAGTGCTCATCTCAGTCACTGAAAGTTTAATCTCTGGATGGGACCAGGTGGGTATTTTCAAAACTCTCTCCAGGTGGTACTAATTTTCAGCCAGCCTGGGGACCACCCACATGTACAGTGATGAGTCTGTTTTCAGGGACAAAGAATGGCGGTTTCAGTGCAGCTGTGCACAAGGTGGGTCTTCCTGAAGGAATGCAGTGCTGAGCAGGACCTGTAAAGATGAGCCCAGCTCAGCATGGCCACAGACTTTGACCAGGAAACTGCACAGGAGCTAGGAGGCACCTAGAGTCACAGGTGGGATGTAGCACCTGAGGCCCACAGGCCTCCAGAAGGCCACCAGTGACCCCGGAATGCAGGAACGGAAGGTGGATTCAGTTCAACTCTGCACTTTGAAATGCCCATGGCAGCTTACCGCAGGTGGAGGGAGAACCAGGCTGCACTCTGTCGGAAAGGTCTGGCTCCATCTCTCCGGCACCCAAGGGTCTCCTCTGTGACTCTGTGAAATAAAGGGAAAGTCCCAAGGGGAGAGGGGAGGTTGGGGTGGAGAGAGGGTAATTGGTGGGGCCACACCTACAGTGCATCTTAGAAGGGTACAGGCGAAACTTACTAAATGCGGAATACAAATGTCTTCATACAATAACTCAGAAAATGCCATGAAGGCTAGGTTAAACAGTTTGGTGAAAATATTTCAGAATGTATTTGAAACCAGCACATTGTACCCCTTGATTGCACTAATGTACACAGCTATGATTTAATTTTAAAAAACCCCCCTCCCCCCAAAAAGGGAAAGTCTCAGAGGACCAGCTTTTAAACTATGCTCTTGGAGTAAGAAGCAGTGGTTCTCAAAGTTTACAAATATAAGACTCGGCAGAGGAGCTTAGTAAAATGAAGATTCCCAGGCCTCCAGGTGAGAACCTGATTTGGTGGGTTGCAGGCAGGGGTGTGGAACACGGAAGCCTGGAGCCCCCGTTAGCTCATGGGGGAGTCTGACACTGTCCTACTTGAGAAGCAGTGCTTAGGATGTCATTGGATGTCTTGGGGACTGCTGCAGGGCTGTGGGAAGAGGCAGCAGGCAGGGTGTGTTCCCCTGGCCCCCTTCACAAACAGAAGCTCTGCCTGTGGCTGTCATTCTGGACTCTCTGTGAGACTTCTTTGAAGAAAAGGTCTCATGGAGAATAGCAAAAGGAAGTGGATGGTTTAAAGATCCCTTCCAAATTCCAACATTCCACGAGCACCCGTGGAAGAGATTACCAGGAACAGAGGGAGAGGGCAGAAAAGCAAAGACTAAATTGGGGCAAGGAGTGGGCAGAGGAGATCACTGTCAAGGGGAGGCACTTTAGTACTAAAACTTCAGTTTTCAAATGCTTTTGGAGCTAGATGTTATGCAGATAAACCAGAGAGACTGTAAACATTTGGCAAGGTAGCACTTTGCCTTATATAAAGGAACATCTTTTAACCTCAGCTAAAGGATGTGGGTGGGTCGTGGGTGGTGGGAAATGAGAAATTGCCCATCGGGATGGGAGAATAGCGTCAGGGCAGTTAGAGTTGGAGAAGTTCTCTTACAACCAAGGACTATGAAAACCCTCCCACTGTGTCACAGAAGGGAATACCCCGGAGTGCATTTTGAAGGAGCCTTTGTGGGAAATACCCAGAGAGTATTTTGCACTGGGTGCAGAATCACATTGCAATTTCAGTGGCATACATTTGTGAATTGCAAATATGGAAAGAAATGGAGAGAATGATAGAAATAGTATCAAAATATAGGTTTTGAGTAATTTCAGAAAAGTCAGCTGAGCTCTCTCTCCATAATGTATTACTAGGCTACCGAGAAATGTGACTGGAACCCACACGCCTCACGTGCTCTCGTGGTTCTGTGATGTAAGGGCTTCTCTCCCTTCCTACACTGTAAGATCCCTTGCAGAACACTAGGTTGCATCCACTGTTGTATCCCAGTTCATAGCCCAGTGCCTGCAGATTATGGGCATGTCATAAACACTGCTTGGCTATAGTTGGCGTGGGTCTGAGTGGAATGCAAAAAGGAACTCATTAAGTATGACTTAATAGGAAAAGGATTTGACTGGAACCAGCACTGAGATGCTCCCTGATCACCTGTGGCGAAGGCTGCTCATACCAGAGCCACGCTGGTACTCCAAACACCGTGTGTGCATGTTATTTCTATGTTTATTTACATTTCTGCTCAAAAAATGAGTGATTTAGTAAGATCCATTTTCTTCACTCTGCCCTGGGAGTTCAAGTCATCTTAACCCAGTTCTTCATTATGTTTTAAGTAGCAAAATCGGGGATCACTGTAGGTCTTGTATGTAAGAATCCTTGAACCAGGCTGACTCACCCAAAATGTGGTTTCTCTGCTGGTGCCTCGTCAGATTGGAGGAAGGGGCTAACCACACCTTCTGCAGATCCTGGAGAACAGCTGCAGCCACCACTATAGATGACAGTCCCGGAACACAGGCCACACCTGATGGGGACAGGCCTGCCTACAGACCCGAGGTCCCACCACCCAGACCTGCTCAGTACCTGAAGGTAAGGCCCACCTCTCCACCTTCAAGGTCTATACAGAGGGAGACATCCTCCAGGAAGCACAGAGCTGTATTGGGATGACAGAAGAGGGAGGACACAAGAGGTCAAGGTCAGGAATGGTCAGCACTTCCTGCCTTCCAGATCATTTCTCTCACATCCTCCCTCCTTTAAGATGCTATCAGTCTGTGTATGGCGGTATCAGTCAGGATCCCCCTGGGGGTAAGCAACAGAAACAGGCTGGTTGCTGTGGGCTAAAAAATGGATGTGCTCAAAGAATCACATGGTAGGGGGATAGTATCATGAGATGGAATTAAGGTCCCGGCTAAAGAACCAGGTTCTCAGGCTATGTGGCTGGGGACAATGACCAGGAACATCCTGCAGAGCTTGTTTGTTGATAACTGCCTGCCTGCTCAGCACCAGCACTCCTGGAGGTGCTGCATCCACAGCAATGCCTCTGCAGCTGAAAACTGAGCATGTGGATTTGGTGGCCACTCCCGCCGCCAGAGTGGCCCCTGCGTTTTGCATAGGAGGCTGAGCTTTCTGCTGGGAGTTGGGGCAGGCGTGTCTGATTGGCAGAGCCTGGCCACGTGCCCATGCGCCATCTGCAAGGGAGCCTGAGAAAGCGATCCCGCTTCCGTAAGGAGAGGAAGCCTCCACTTCTAAGGTAGGGGATTCCCCAGACAGATCCCAGCCTGCCAGCATCAGCTGTGACAGTCACCACTCTCTACCTCTCCTTGTTCCTTCTGTCTGCCAGACTCCAAGTCGCTCACTCTCTTTTGGGAACCCAAACCCAGATTTATCTTGCACCTGACCTGCTATCATCAGCAAGAACTTCAGGTTTTGTGTACATGGTCCATCCAATGGCCTAACCTCACAGTTCCTTGACAGTCTCAATCTGGAAATTCCACCTCCACACTGTTCTTGTCACGTACACCCAACTTACGCCAAGGAATCTGCCACTGCCGAGAGCTGCTCTGCTTTAGAGCCTTTGCCTGTTATTTCCATCTCATGGCCTCATCACCACAACACCTGCTCCTCCAGCAAGGCGGTCTCCTCAAGGCTTCCCTGTCCTTCCAACCCTACCTGGAGCTGAGCAAGGTTCATGAGCATCTTAACCTCTTGGTACCCATCTTCTCTTGCATCTGCCCAACAGCCTCCCTATAATGCGTCCATTCCACAAATCATCCACTACAGGGCTGCTTACTCTACTGAAGAAGGTTCCTCAACACATTGGTTGGCATCACTACAGGTTCTTGATTTTCTGCTTTGGCTGGACTTTGAGTGTTCTTCTGTTTTGTCAACTACCATTTTAACCTTTTTGTATTTCTCCCAAGTTCTCCAGCCACTCCTCCCCTCTTCAATGTACTCACCCTTAGCAAACTGCGTGTCTCCTACTTTGTCAGGAAAATAAAGGCAACAGAGCATGAAGAACCTCACTACACGCTTATTTATGTGCAAACCCCTACTTCATTCCCTCCTTGCATTTTCAGACAAAAGGATGATCCCTTTTCAGTTCAAGGTCAGCCTCTCTTCCCAAATTCTGTTCTCCATTGCCCTCTCCAAAAGTTTCTTTCATCTACCTTGTATTTCTGACTTTTCTATCTCTCCTGTTAGCTTGTGATTCACAAATAATTCCAAGTTACCTTGGACAGTAAGAGCCACAAGAGCATCTATCTATAACAGCATCTTGGGTAATCCATATTGGTTGGATTGGATCCTGTACATTTCCACATGTATTATCAACACACCTAAAATTTATTTTCCAAAACTGAAATCTTAATTTATATGCTAAAAACGTAAATCTTAAAACTCATGTGTTGTTAAAGACCCATTAACAGGGGAAAGGCTTTTGGCAAATTTATTGATTAGAGGCATTTTATTGTCAATTTTAATTATTTGTTTACCTTTGTTACCTTAGTTAATACTATCATAACTACCTGTTAGTAGAGGCTAATAAGCTTCAATTGTATAGGTATTTATATATTGTCTATTAAATAATGTTATGATTAATAATTCCCACATCTTTTATTCCTAGAACTGTCCTATGCTAACTAAACATTTTTTCATAAACACAGTTGTCATGGAGCAAAAAATTCTCAGAGTAAGAATCATTTTCCACCGGCATCATCCTTATGGATTTGGTGGTGGACTTGCTAAGGAGGAGAGAAGGAAGCCAGATCTCTGAGTGTCTATTTGAGTATGAAAGTTTGGCAAGAATTTTTTTTTTAGGTTACTTCAAAGAGGTGAGTTTTGAAATGCAATTTAAAATAGGGGTGGCTTCAGAGCCATGAGGCCCATACTCAGGGAGTAGAACACAGGAAGAAGGTCTGAGCCCCTCCTAGGGTCACATCACTACCCACAGTGGTAGCCACCCTCATTTATTTGAGTCACACGAGTGTATTCTTTTACAGTGATTGTTGAGTTGCATTCGAAATGACTGATTCCACCCTCGTTAAATACCGCTTTGACCAGCCCAGTCCTACAAGTTGATTAAAGAAGCAGCTGCTATTCCTCCTCCAGGCCCTGCGGGTTCTGTCTGATGTAACAGTGACATAGTGCGGTGACCAGGCTGTGCCCTGCTCACCAGGAGGCCATTTCTTCTCTGCCTCCACGTGCGGTTTATGCCTCTGGCCACCGGGGGTGCTCAGGAGCCCAGCACTGGGAGTTTATCCCCCTGCTCTTCTGAGCCTGGGTCTGCCAGCTGGCTCCTTATTTCTGATGACAGCACCTTGGCTCTGGCCCTGTTCAAGTCATTGGGTCCTTACTTATTTTCCTCTGCGTTCTGATTATAATCAAATTTTTCTGGTATAGGCGCCTTGCCTTGTTTTGATCTCCCCTCCAGGGGGCTTCGGTGTCTGCTGCTGTTCCCCTTTGTCACAGCCAGCCCATTTGCTGCAGCCCCCACAGAGGCTGCCGCCCAAGGCTGCTGTCAAATGCTGTCACAACTGCACGATGCCACCTGTGGCCCCCCTCAGCCTCCCTTCTGCTCTGCTGGCCCTTCTCACCTGGAATGGGAACTTTTTACAGAGATCCTCTAATTTGGGGTGCCGGTGGCTCTGTATGTGCCTGTGTTGTTTCCACCTATGTCTCTCCCTTAGGGAGTCTGAGAAGAGGAGTGGGCAGACGAGTATATGAAATTCAGTATATGCCACACTTTCTAGGAAGGCTCCAGGTCCCTCTGACAAGATGCATCTGGGATAAGGAGAAATGAAGTCACAACAATCTATCTGCTCCCAGTTCCCTTCTCACAGGTCTATACCTATGGCCTTTAAAAGAAAACCTGCTGTCCGTGCTACAGAGATTGTGCCCTGAAGCCTCCAGTGCTATGGCTGCTGTTATTTCTTGCTTTATTCTCTGTGTCGCCATTTCTTCTCCAGCTTTTAGGTCAAAGAGCTATGCTTCCAAGAAGAAAAGCTACTTGCAAGCAAAAAATCAGGGAGAGTGTTTTTTAAACCCAAAGCCTTTCATCTTCTGGTTTGAGTGTGGAGAAGCCTATTTGTTCACCTGTGTGATGTCAGGAGCAGGTTATCACTCTGATGATGCTGGAAGAGAAAGGAACCCAGAGTTTGGGTAAGATACAAAGACAGATTATCGCTCATCAGCACCTAATAGTTGAAGATCATTTTTGAGTAGGTAATAAACAGACTTCTTGGCTAAGAATGTGCCCTTGGCAAAGAGTGTTTCTTGAAGTCAGGAAGGCATTGCCTGGGGCCTCGGGTAGAATGGGAGTCTGCAGGTCTTTGACAGTTTTCTGAAATCTCACACCTGTATTTTTGGGTTCATCTTCCATGTCTCCAAATCCTAACACATATGCAGGAAATGCAGGTTTGTAATGATAGATGTAAACATGATGGGCTTTTCTTGTACTCTTAAAGTTTCTGCTCATGTGTTTTATACCCTCGTTTGGCTCCCTACTTGGGGAGATGAACGACTCTTTCTGGTCTTTCAGTTGGTTCTTCTCAACCCACAATTTCAGAGTTAATCTCAGGAGGTTCATTTATACCAAAACTCTGATTCACGCTGTGATGCCCATAGGCAGACCCAATTTTTCTTTTTGCCTTTTAATAAAATCATCAGCAGAAACAAGTGGGCCTCAAAGGAGAATGCAGAGAGATATTTACCCTCAGTGGAGCAAGTGTTCTCTTCTTCGTAATTGACAGTAAATAAAACTAATGTCTAATTAAGAGGTTGGTTTGGTTTAAAATATACCTCTTTGCTTAGAAGTCGAGTTCACCACATTCTAGCTTATCAGGGCTCTAATGGAACACATTGCTACATCTTGGCCCAACCAGTCAACGACGGGATGTACTTCACCTGTAGAGGTGGAGACCTTGAAGTTTGGGGTGGAAAGAAGTTGAGATGGGCAAGAAGAGGTCGAGAGAGTCTGGAGACAAGTTATGGGCAGCAACAAGAGACAAGAGACAAGCAGCCAGTGGCAGGGGGCTGCCCTGGGACACCCATTCCCAGGAGGACGCATAGGGGCAAAACTTAGAGAAAATTCCTCCACATGTTTCAGAGACTGTGATAACGACCGGTACTGGATAAGCAAGCACCTAGTTGCAAAGAATAAAAGGGGGAAAAAAAAAACAACAACAAAACTTGGTTTTAAGAACTATGGAACAAGGTCCAGGGTACAATGGACGGCACATCCTGACCACCCCCTGTCAGCACCACCACACTCAGCCCACCAGACCGTCGCCCTCAGTCAGCGAGCAAGCTGAGCGGACCTTGCCTGGCGGGAATCTTTCTTTCACCTGCCCGATTCTCTCCGGCCCTGTGGCCACAGCCCCAGTTCAGGCCACCTATACCCTCTCCTCTTTTACAGATCCTCCAACTCTCCCTCCAATTCCAGACAGCCCGTCCCCCCCACTCCTTCTCTCTGGGGCAGTCTGGGTCAGCTCGGACAGATACACGACTCATCAGTCACTGCCCTGTTTCCGGCCCTTCCGCGCCCTGAGCTCCAAACGGGACATCTTTATCAAGCCTCCCTGTTCTCCTGCTGGGTGTCGCTGAGTCACTGCAAACTCTTGCACGCTCCAAAGCTTTATGCTTTCATTCTTGCTGATAAGTCTTTGCACACCAGGTCCTGAAACCTAGCATGGACCATCTTTCCACTTTCACATCTCATTTCCTCTCCAGCTTCAGATAGAGCCTTTCTTTTTCCCAGGAAGCCTTCTTTAGCCTTCCAACTCTGAAATAGGTGCCCCTATCCTGTGCCTTCAGACCAGTGGTTCTCAACCTTCCTAATGCCATGGCCCTTTAATACAGTTCCTGTGGGTCGCCACCTCTGCTTTAGACCATCCTATCAACTCCCAGCCTGAGGACCAACCTACATCCTATTATCTGCCCCACCCAGTCCTAGGGCCTTGCTACTAAACTGTGGTCCAGGGACCAAAATCATTGACCTCCCCTGGGAGAAATACAGCATCTCAGGGCCCAGCCCAGACTGCTGGATCAGGCTCCACTTTTCCGAGGGTCCCTGGGTGATTCACACCCACATTGAAGTCCGAGGCACGCAGTCCTCACCAGGAATTCCATCAAGGCAGGGGTTTTTCTCTGTTGTTGATTGTGGCCTTCCCAGGGCCAACATCATGGCCACATAGTACATCTTTCTTGAAGGGACCAGTTAATTAATTAAGAAGAGGGATGTAGTTCCAAAATCACCCTGAGACTCTTACCCGCCCTGTGGCTGGGAGTGAGACTATCCCCACCTCTGTATGCGAAGGAGTCCAATTGGGATGGGAGCCCACGTGCGTACCGGGGGAAGGAGGCAGAGCCAGGCATGGGGTGGACCCACTGGCACCGCAGCTCAGAAGGGGGCATCCTGGGTTCTGTCTGTCTGTGAGCCAAGGAACACTAGGCAGACCCCTGCAGCTTCTCTGGGCCTCATATATTGATCTGTAAATCAGGGAGATGATAAAAATATGTCTTTCCTTTCTCCCTGGAGTCTTAGGGATTAACAGAAACAAAGCATGTACAGACACTGTGTGAAAAGGAATCAGTTACTAAGGAGAGAGGAACCCTTATTTGATCCTGCCCTTTGATCTACTGAGTGCCTTGCACCCGCCCTGCCCTGGGTGGGGCCAGTCTTAGGCTGGAGGCAGGCACTGACCATGCATGAGATGACAACCTTCTGGGTCACTGCCAAGGCCAAGGGCTCCCTCAGAGCACAGCACCAGGTGCAAGGGTGCTGACAGCCCCAGCCTGACCTGGCCTCTCTTCGTGTTGAATTTATTTTAACCATTCAATAGGGATAATGAGCAGCAAGAATTCCATCAGTCCTCTATCAGCCCTGTAATCCTGGCCCCATTTAACAAATCTGAAGATACTTAGCCTATCAGCATGTTTGCTTTCTTTCCAACATTGCTTTCTTTCCAATCATTTCAAACATGATTAAATTCTGTCCTCATTTCCATATTAATAGCCCACCCATACAAAGAATTTAAGGAAGCACATTTCTGGAAATTTCATTTTTGAGTTTAAATTTTTCAGTGTTGCAAGGAGCAGACACATGGACACTCCAGAAACGTTCCCTCCTGCCAGGGAGCTCAGACGAAATGTCTCTCCCCTTCTAGCAGCTTCCAGTGGTCAGCAGCTCCTCAAGAAATATGTCCTTTCCCATTGGTTTCTTTTCTTTTCTTTTCTTTTCTTTTCTTTTCTTTTCTTTTCTTTTCTTTTCTTTCTTTTTTTCCTTTTTTTTTTTTAATTAAATAATGGTTGTGCACATAAATGCAATCATGGGGTACAATGTGCTGGTTTTATATACAGTTTGAAATATTTTCATCAAACTGGTTGACATAGCTTTCATGGCATTTTCTTAGTTATTATGTTCAGACATTTATATTCTACATTTAGTAAGTTTCCCCTGTACCTTTCTAAGATGCACCTTAAGTGTGGACCCACCAATTACTCTCCCTCTGCCCATCCTCCCCCCTCCCCTCCCTTGCCCCTTTCCCCATATTCTTGTGCTATAATTGGGTTTTAGCCTTCATATAAAAGCTATAAATTAGCTTCATATTAGGGCTGAGTACATTGGATACTTTTTGTTCCATTCTTGGGGTACTTTGCTAAGAAGAATTTGTTCCAGCTCCACCCATGTAAACATGAAAGAGGTAAAGTCTCCATCTTTCTTTAAGGCTGCGTAATATTCCATGGTGTACATGTACCACAATTTATTAATCCCATCAGTTTCTTGAGGCTGGAACATCCAGGTGCGTCTCTCACTGTTCTCTCTTCCCTGGGAACAGAGGAGGGGGCTTCCTAGTGACTGGGTAAGGTCCCTTCTCATACCTGAGGATGACAATGACACTATTCCAATCCCTGACCGATCGCAGACCCTCCCACTTCTCATTGGATGGTTTCACTTCCTCTCACTTTTCTTTAGCTTTGAGGCTGAGACCAGTGTGCAGCTGAGGAATGGAGGGAAATGTGGGTACAACTGAGTCTCAGCCTGAACCCCAGTTGAGGGGTTGTATGGCTACAAGCGCCAGCTCTGGAGGCAGGAGGAGGTGGGGCTGTGTTCTGGCTTCTTGGGGACACGCTGTGTCATTTGGAACCAATAGCCCCCCTAGTGCTGTTTCCTCACCTGTAAAAATAGGAATAATAAAGGCCCCCCCCATAAGGTTGCTATGAGGCATCTGAATAAATGATGCCTACAGAGCACTCAGCTCACTGCCTAGAATGAGTAAGTGCCGGGTAGAAGTTGGCTGTTGTTATTTGGTTTTTATTACTCTAAATAATGTTTCGCTGTTCACTGCTCCTCCCAGCATCTTTTCAATAGCCCTAGGGAGAGAACTGCGGGGGGCTATGACCCACCCTCCCGGGGCCCCTTCAGCAACACTAGAAAGAGGGAAGTCTATAGGAAAGGGAGATGGGCTTCTGCTGTCACACTGCTGCCCTCCCACTGTGCTCCCAGTCACTGTGGCTCCAGAAAGAGCCCTATCCCAGGGATGAAGAGAGGTGCAGTTCAGCCCCGGCTCTGCCTCACTCAGGTGAGCTCCCAGCTTCCTAAAGTCCTAAAACTCAGAGATGGAGAGGAGAGAGCTCGGAGACGGTGTTCTGGAGACATCTGCTCACCAGCCACACTTGGCGAGCTGGGGAGACGCAACTCCGGCCACCACTTACTGGATTGTCCAGCCCAGAAACATCACGGCACGGGCACAGTGAGTCACGGAGGGAGCCCAGGAGCCAAGGAGGCCACTCCAACACCCAAGCACAGGGACAAGGAAAATTAAGGAGAAGCAGGAAGAGAGAGGAGAAAGCAGGGGAAGGAGGTGAACCAGAAGAAAACACACTTGAGAGGGAACCGAGGCGGAGAGTCCAGCCGCAGGAGAAACTGATCAACACCCCTGCAAGGGGTCACGGGCAACTGTCACAGAGGATCCTACCTACAAATAAAGCAAGGGAATCTAGAGTATGGATGGCCTACAACGCAGAGATTTCTCTGGACTTGCTTCAACTTCCTCGTATTCCTGAATTGGGTGCAGTAAAGATGAGTTAAGGGTGAAGGGCTCACAGGGCCCCGCGGAGCACATTTTACAGGGGAGGAAAATGAGGTCCAGATGGAGGTTTGCATGTAGGACTAGAACACAGGTCTTTATATCCTTATTTGGTGCTGAGAAGCTGTTTATCCTCATGGCCCCGCTGTCAGAGGACCCAGGAAGCTGGGAGAAGCCGTGCACCCAGGAGAAGCCGTGGGCCCGGGCCTGCTTGGCTTCTGTCCGGCAGTGCACTCACCTTTCTCTCTGGACGCTTTTCTGCCCGGGTTACAGAGTCCCCTCCTATGTGGCTTTTTTCACTGTTGTGTTCTTGTTTCTGGGTGTCTGACCTGTGCTTAGAGTTACTGCGCTTCATTCTGTTTCTGAATTCTGCCTCCTGCCACCCTCCAAACAACTGGAGTTCCCTATGCTCCAGGTGGTAGGTGGCTCCTGCCCTGTGACTCACTCGAAATAATCAGAGATTTCTCTCACAAAACCCAAAGCAACGAAGGGACTCTTTTTGTTTTGGGGCTGGGGATAAAGAGAATAACGGGAGAAAAGGAGAGGAGTGGGCCCCCTTCTTTCCCTCCCCTCCCCCTCCTTTCCCCTTTGGGCTGATTCTGTCCGCTTGGATTTCAGGATCAGTGTCCCCCACACACCTGCCTGCCCGCACTCATCCCGGTGAAGCCGCGCATGGCCTTGCTTCCCAGAAGAAACTGGAGAGCTGGTCTTCTCTGACTTGCCAGTTTTGTTCCTGCCATGGGCTTACAGATCCCCATGTCTTTGAATGTTTGCCTGGGAAACACCATATGTGTGAACTAAGTTTATAAAGCAGCATGTTTAAGAATAAATTTCGAGATGCTATTTTTCAGCAGCCTATGAGTCACTTAAATCCACTTGCAAAATAAACTGTTTGCCAGGAGAAATTCATTTCTGATGGCCGTAGAGAGAAGGAAAGTTGTAATACATGAGGCTTTTCCCTGCTGGCAGTCACAAGCTTCTCTCCAGGTAGGAGCGCCATGGGCTGCCATATAACTTTAAAATACAAGCTCCCGAGTAATAAAAATACACACATCACCTGCCATACCGCAGACTCAGACTATACTTTTCAGAGTTGCATGGCATTTTGTCATACAACTTGAACTTTCAGTCTTTTACCAGGGGTAGGAAGATGAATATTATAATAAAAGGGATTTTATAGAGTAGCTATATGCTTTAATTTACCAAAGAGCCATTTATTTCCCTGCCTAGTAATACAAAACATGTCTGAAAGACATTTCCCCAGAAGGAATGTTAAGCAAGAGTTTGGGTGCTGAGATGAAATGTCCCTGATGGGCGAAGGGGACACACGTGCATGGTGATCAGGATTTGCAATCGTGTTGCTGGGTCTCAGACATGTTGTTTTTATCTTATCCCACTGAGCTGCCCTTTTGCATCTGTGATTGTCAGGTAAATTATGCCTCTTCAGCTCTCTCTGCTCAGAGTATTTGTTTTTTATATCCTTATCTTTGGAAGGGAAGCTGGGCCCTGCTAATTATGATGAAAGATACGTGTAAAAGCAATCAGCACCACTTCATCAGGAGCAAAGCCAGTATGTAGGTCATTTCCGTGGATCAGAGCGTTCGCATCAATCTCATTTTCTTCAGGGAGCGTCCTCGGGCTGTGCCAGGGAATTGTTTAGTGAGAGATGGCACGGCACAGAACCGTGCGCCGGGAACGGCTGATGCCTCCAGATGGATTGCAGCAAGATCAAGGAACTGCGGGGAAGCTCATGTTTACTTGTTGCCATAATTGTACAAATTCTCCTGGCTTCCTTTTCTAGCATGTTTTCTTTTAACAATTCCAGCTAGGGCTGCATTTCTAAAATGCATCCTGATTGGGTCTCCGGGGATCAAATCAATCAAACCAACCTTTCGGAGTGATCAGTATGTTACCCCCACGTGGTTCTTGAGTGTTGAGAGCGCTCTGAATGGAGTTTCTATGCAGGCACAGAGGGAAGTGAGATATCAAGTATCAAGTGAAAAGCCAGTCCCAGGTCTGTGCTGAACAGAACTCAGTTGCTTCTGGCTTTCCACTGACCATGGGGTAATCTGGTTCTATACAGCTCAGAGAGTTGAAAGTAACAGGGGTTTTGGTTGGGTTTAATAACAGCAAGCATGCCTGTTTGGTGTGTAGTGGGTACCATTTTTTTTTTAATGTAAACATTGGGACAGCAAGAGCCAAATCCTATGTCTGAAGCTAAAGTAACAGCCACACACACTTTAATTGCTTTTTTATATTCATTTACTTTCTGGGTTCTCAGCCTTTCTGCATGGCAGGGCCGGGGAACAGTGCAGTGGGTGGGCAGGGATGGGTATGCGGTGTTTCCCAGGCCACATTTCCCTGTGAGTTGGGAGCGGGGAAGTTGAAGGTTGAATTAGGCTCTAATTAGTCTAATTGTTGAGGACATTGTCCTTGTCTGCACAATGGTGTTTGGGGACACAGCAAGTGTGTACATGTATGTGCTGACCTATCCCTGGGGACAGGAGCTGCCCTTCATTCACTGTTTCCCATCCCAAATGTTAATACATCACTTATCTTCAATGAGTCAGGGAGATAATATCATCTTGTAGCATAGAAGCCCAAAGTTATAGCCCCGAATTAACTTTATACTAAAATACACTTCCCTGCAGGCACACACATACACAGACGGTTAGCAATTAAAGGGGTGCTATAAAAGGCAGCTTCAGGGGCTGAGTGACAACATGAGCCCTAATACATGAGGTGCCCCGGAAAACATTATTACATGAAGTACATAACATCTCAATAAGGATGCTTTCTAAAAAAATTGAATTTAATTAACCTTTACTTCTAATTTCTGCTTCACAGGGAGTTCAGAGACTGGAGGAAGAAGTTAATAACACCAAAGGAAACAGTCATACAAATCCAGACTGTGGGACATTCTGTAAAACCATCATCAGCCCCGTCTTTTAAATAAGAGACAATATCAGAGACTTGATGGGGGAAAATGTTCTAAATTTTTAAAAAAGCTCATGTTGTAGAAAAGACTTAAGAGATACAACAATCAAAAGTAGTACGTGTTTCTTCTGTGTGGGAGTCTGGCTGAAGAAAAAGGAAAGCCATGAAAGGCGCTGGGGCTGATCGTCACAGTGAAGTCTGCGTTAGATGATACTGAAGAATGACACGTGAAAAGTGAATGATTGGATCTAGGTGGTAGGTAGTCACTCTTTCTGCATGCTCAAAAAGAATTCTATCATAAAATGTTTTCTTAAAGAAGGTGAAATAGGGCTTGGCACCCGTAGCTCAGGGTTCAGGGTGCCGGCCACATGCACTGGGGCTGGAGGGTTCGAACCTGGCCCAGGCCGGCTAAACAACAACGACAACTACAACAACAACAAACAAATAGTTGGGCGTTGTAACAGGTGCTGTAGTCCTAGCTACTTGGGAGGCTGAGGGAAGAGAACCACTTAAACCCAAGAGTTTGAGGTTCCTGTGAGCTGTGATGCCACAGCACTCTGCCCAGGGCAACATAATCAGATTCAGACTCAAAAAAAAAGTAAAATGGCTATTTGATGAGCTGTAGGACACAGAGGTAAGGATCAGTATGGTGGGGTCTGGAATATAGACCATTAAATCCATGTGGGTATGGCAGACAGTGGGGGTGGTAAAGAGGGGCAGGACCAACTGGGCTGCTATAAGCCTGGACTTTGTGCTGGAGGCAAGGGAGCCATGGAGGCTTTTATTTTTAGATTTCAGCTTCTCTAAGATACATTTTATATACCATAAAGTTCACACTTTTAAAGCCTACAGTTCAATGGTTTGGAGTATAAAGATGTGTGCACCCATCACCACTATCTATTTCTAGAACACTTGCATCACACTACTTGGAAACCCTGTGCCCATCAGCAGTCACTCCCCATTCCCCCACCTGCTCTGCACATTTCATGTAAACAGACTTCTAGGACATGGGCCTTTCATGTCTGGCTTCTTTCACTTAGCATGTTTTCCATGCGTATTCATGTTGTAACATATATTAGAACTTCATTCTTTTTATAGCTGAATAACACCTTATTGTATGGATATCCCACATGTCATTGATCCATTTATCATTTGATGGAAATATGGATTATTTCCACTTTTGGCTGTTATAAATAATGCTGCTATGAAAATTCATGTGCTAGTTTTTGTGTGGACATTTGATTTGAATTCTCCTGGTGATAGACCTGGTAGTTTAACAGTTTAAGAATTGCCTAAGCTCTGTTTCAAGGCAGCAGAACCATCTACATTCCCATTAGCAGTGTTTGAGGATTCATGTCTCTCCAATCCTTGCCAACACTTGCAGTTCTCTAGAATGGAAATCAGTATCCCCTTGTGGCTTTGACTTGCATTTTTTAAATGACTAATGAGGTAGCATATTTTCATGTGCTTAGTGGCTATTTATATTTCTTCTTGGGAGAAATATTAATTAAGATACTTTGCTCATTTATAAATTGGTTTACTTGTTATTCTATTGTTGAAGTATAAGAGTTTTTAAATATATTCTACATACAAATCCCTTGTTAGATTTATGATTTGCAAACATTATTTTCTCCCATTTTGTGAATGTGTTGTCCTTTGAAGTACAAAATATTTAAATTTTAATAAAATTCATCTGTTTGTTCTTTTGTCACTCACACTTTGGGTGTCATATCTAAGAACTCATCATCTAATCCAAAGTCATAGTTACTTACTTACTCTTATGGGTTTTTTTCCCTTGAAGAGTTTTATTCTTTTAGCACTTACATATAGGACTTATTATTTTGTGTTAATTTTTATATTTGCTATAATGTAGGGACTCAACTTTATTCTTTAACATGTGGCTATCTTGTTGTCTCAGCATCATTTGTTGAGTAGACTATTCTTTCCTCATTGAACGGCCTTAGTACTCTTATTGAAAATCAATGGACCATAAATGTACAGGTTTGTTTCTGGACTCTCAAGTCTATTCTATTGATCATCTATCTAACCCAGTACCACACAGCTCATTGTAGCTTTGTGATGAATTTTGAAACTGGGAAATGTGAATCTTCTAACTTCTTTCATCGTTTTCAAGACTATTTTGATTATTCTGTGCCTCTATTACTTCTAAGCTAAAGATTGAAAGAGAGAAAAAGAGAGAGAGAAGGGAAGGGAAAGGAAAAGAAGGGAAAAGAAGAGAAGAGAAGAGAAACAAAAAGAAAAAAAAGAGAAAAGAACAGGAAAAAAAGAAGGCAGTATTTATCTGTAGATCAATTTGGAGAGTATTGCTACATAACAGTATTAATATTGTAGGACCTTATTCAACATAATGATTTTCCTGTTCTACTCTGATGTTGGAAGTTGTCTAAATTTTTTTTTTTGGTTGCATTTTTGCCTGTGTGATTCACAAAATAGTTACGTGTTTTCTCACATTCCTTACTATGGCAAGACAACAACAGAAAGTCTTATTTGTCCTGATTTGCAATTTATGTCTTGAATAGTGATTCATTTGGCACAAGTACCGCAAACACTTGTGATTCAGGCTATCACATCTACACTGACAGGTTCTATACAAGCCCTCAACTTGCTTGGCAATTGCATAAAGTGAAAATACATATAACAGGAACAGCTGTGGCTTCTAGGAAGGATTTCCCAAATGATCCGAAAAGGAAGGAACTTCAGGAAGATGAATCCTGTGCCTATCAATGAGATAAAAATGATGTGCCTCTCACTCCATGACAAGAAGTAGTGACAATGCTGAGTACATTCTTTAGCGCTCACATACCATTAATCACTGGTTATAGGAAGAAACGGCGTGTTCAATTTGAAAAACCAACAGTTATTGTAGAATACACAAAGCTTATGGGAAGAGCGGACAGGGCTGAACAGTACAGTGGATGTTACAGATTTACAAGAAGGTCCTACAAATGGTGGAAAAAATTATTCTTGGGGCTGATGGATGTAGCAATTGTGAACAGCTACATCCTTTACTCAGATAAGAATGAAAGTGGAGAAAAAGTGCAAATACCTTTCTTACAGGTGAAATCTCATCACTCAGCTTCTGAGCAATGTGAAGAACAGAAATTCAAGAAAGAGGGGAGGACCATCATCTCTGATACTGAGGACAGGTTAAGGAGGAAGATGCATTTTATAATGCAAAGTGAAAAAAAAATCAGCAAAGGATGGCATGGTTTGCAGCAGAAGAAATGCGAAAGGGGGAAAGAGAGAAACCACTTTCTACTGTGAGATGTGCAAGAGAAAAAAAATTATAAACAAAAATAAAAACACTTGAATTATTTTATGGAGCCTAAAATAGATAATAAAATCATCAGGCGAGTTCATATTTATGCTTTTCTCCTTTAAAATTATAGGATAATTATAAGTATCCCACCAACCTCTTTCCCACTCCAAATAAATAAGAGCTGGGGAGTATGCAGGTGGCAGAAAAATTGGATTAGAAAGGGTTAAGTCTTCCAGCCCATGAGCATGAACTGTCTTTCCATTTATTTATGTGTTCTTTCTTTCAATGAAAGAAAAATTGTTCATTTCATTTAAGATACAAGCATTTTTGTTTATTTCTTTATTTTAAATTTGTTCCTGATTATTTTTAGTAGCTATTGTAAATGGAATTATTTTCATTTTCGGGTTGTTAATTTTTAGTGTATAGAGATACAATCGATTTTTGTATATTGATCTTGTAAGCTTGCTGAACTTGTTTATTAGTTCTAATAGTATTCTAACAGATTCCTTAGAATTTTCTGTATCTGTAAATAGATGATTTTATTTCTTTATTTCCCATCTGTATGCATTTTATGTCTTTTTTTTTTGCCTAATTGCCCTACTTAAAACCTCCAGTACAATGTTAAATAGAAGTGGCAAGTATAAATATCCTTGTCCCATGGATATTTATACATGTCCATGTCCCTCTCTGATCTTAGGGAGAAAGCATCTATTTCTCCAACAGTAAATCTGATGTTACCTACAGGTTTCTTATAGATAGTCTTTATCAGATTGAGGAAGATCCTTTTATTCCCAATTTTTAATTAATTGTTTTTCATTGTAAAAGGGTGTTGGATTGTGTCAAATGCATTTTCTTCATCTGTCTAAATGATTGTGTGTTTTTTCTTTTCTCTTTTATTCTGTTAATGTAGTATATTACATTGTTTGATTTTCATATGTTGCACCACCCTCACATTTTTGAGATAAATTCCACTTGCCCGTGATGCATAATTCTTTTAATACATTGCTGGATTCAGTTAGATAATATTTTGAGGATTTTGTGTCATATTCATAAGAAATATTGATATGTCATTTTCTTTTCTTTTCTTTTTTTTTTTTTTTTGAGACAGAGCCTCAAGCTGTCACCCTGGATAGAGTGCTGTGGCATCACAGCTCACAGCAACCTCCAATTCCTGGGCTCAAGTGAGTCTCCTGCCTCTGCCTCCCAAGTAGCTGAGACTACAGGCACCCAAGAAGTTCAAAAGAGAGAAGATAGGCTTTTTTCCTACTACTAGATAAAAATTAGCATAACTTTGGCCATTATTTTTCTACACTTAGAGTAGTCCTTTCATCTTAGAAAAAAAAGGATCTTTCTGTTGAATAATTGAAATTTTTAAATGTTTTGTGAACTTACATGTCTAATTTTAGTTGGGTTTGTAAGAGCCATAAAGTCCACAGCAATTTTCTAATATTCAACTAAGAAAATTTTAGGAAATAGAATATTTGGAATAAGCTTTGGGTATTATTATGTTAATAGATTATAAGACATAAACCTCTTTTTCCTCTTTTTAAGGAAAAGAACCCACAAGATTTGGATCTGAATTCAACAGGTCAGCAGTTGATCTTAATTTAACTTACTATACAATTTCATACAGCAGTTCAGAGACTTGGGCTTCTTCCATAGGAGTGTAGCCATGTGGGGGAGTTGCTATTTTCCAATGTTTCTCTATCCACCTTTATTGCTGAAGTGCATTGCAAGGACCCTGAAATACCTACTTGTCACAAACACACTGTTGAAGCAATATGTTACAAATCAGTACAGATTTTGCTGTCTTACAATTAACCTGCTGCATCACTCTGTGCAGAAAATATATTAACTCCTTTTCCAATATAAAACTAATAAATGAGAGTCTTATACTTACTCGGTTTCCACATCAGCCTTTCCTCCTAAATCTGACACCAGTGCCTGAATTTACTTCCAGGGCCAGATAGCTCCACTGTGTTATAGGATTCAGAGCCTGGTGTAATTGCTAAGATCAGGAAATATACTTTGTAGTGAGAAAAGGTGGTGCCTAAGTTGCACATTGTGAAACAAATACATATATTTGAGAATGAGATGATCCCCACCAACAATCTCTACTTTCCCATGTAGGAGAAGGAAGGATTTAGGAATAGGTTATAAATAAGAGATGACTAACATCCATATCAAAATAATGGTACTAAGAAGAAAATAGTAACATGCTACAAAGTGTTTCGAGAGTATGTATTTAGAAAGATAAACTATTTGAAAATGATATATAATTAGACATTATTTTATTCACTTCTAAGGCTGGATTGGGTTTTAGAATGTGAGGATATATTATAAATGCTCTACCTAATTTATCTTCTAGTTTAGACTTTGTTTTATGGTAGCAGAAATATACATTATTTCTCCAGATAACCCTAGGTAATAATATTAACATATTGCAGCAGCATTAAGACAATTTTATAGACTTAAGAATCAGAAGAAATACACATATTTCAGTTCTTGAGTCATTTATATATGTAACTAATAGTTTTGTTTTTAACAAGACTGAGACAACATCAAAATGTAATTATTCAATGCACCAGACTTTTGATTCCTAAGCATAGCAGTTATTTTATTTTTAATTGCCTTTAATGTACAAATAAATAAGAAATTCCTACTTTGAGAATAGAAATTTCCAGAGTAGGAACAGTTTGTTAATTTGTTGATGACTGTATATAATGACAGAACTAAATTTTAAAATCAAATTATTAGATTAAGAAATAATCTATTGAACAATCATCACAAGTAAACCTAAAAACAAAACAAATCATTGTTATAGTGCTATATTACACAGAATATTACTTATATACTATCTTTAATGCTGGATATATTTGTTCCTCCCAAGGATATTCACATTTTACCAGAACTTAAGTAAATAAATAAGACGGTTATTTCAGACTTTAACGGCGCATTATTTGTGTAAATTTGCCATTTTTCCTTATCATATACCTATCTTGTCTCTAATTTTATTGATTAGGAAGATTTGAAAATTTACATTTTAACAGTAAAATTTAGAAATAAGTCTTATCTACTGAGCTGATCATCTATCCAAAAGAGAATATTGATCAAAATGAGCCAACAACTTGTCGATTCTCTCTTCCTCTTTGTCTTTGTGGAGAATGTCTCATCCCATAGTAATGCAATTCCTCTTACATTTCAAAACATGCTCTTATGTGGGAGTTAATAGAAAAAACTCTGTAACATAAAACATTTAAATATTTCCCAACAGTATGGCAATATTTAACACTAATGATTTATGTCTTAACATAATCATACTCAAAAGTTATTCCAAATATTCTATTTCCTAAATATTTTTTACTTTAATTTCTGACATATGAAAATACACTATGATATAACTGGGGAAACATACTACAATGATTTTTAATTGGAAGTAAAATTGAGGATTTATTATTTCATTCATGATCAGTTATCCATGAAAGACCCACTGAACATATTTAAATTTGTATATCATGGGTTATCAACTCAGTACCTTCAAAAATAGACTAGACATGAGTTAGAATTTCAATTATTAGCTAACATTATGTAAAATTCTAAAGAGCATATCAACTTAAATTTAAATAAACCTTATTTGAGTACCAAATATACATTTAAAAATTAAAAGTCAATTACTCATGTAAAATATTTCTAAATGCAGAACCACCCTTATTTATTACAAATAATAAAACTGTAGTTCTAAACTAATCAAATTCAAATTGACTTAACTACATATGTTTCAGGGAAATAGGGTTTAAGAAATACAAAGTAAACTAAAAAATGAAAGACTCATTGTCTCATAATCAAGAGCAGTCAACTTTAAACTTCCCCCAACCAGGTGGATGATAAGTTTGTCATTTCTCAGTTGTGTTCGTAGTGGAAAGTTGTCAAGAACATTTGACATCTTGTAAATTCGCATCTCATTTGTCTGTGTTTATGAACTTCATGTTGATATGTTAAACCACAGGACAGGACAAGGAAAGCTACGGTTCTATTAAAATACATATACATCAGTATTTACAAATACTGTGCCTGGTGTGAAAGTATTCTTGGTTTCCAAAAGGAAATGTGTGCTCTCTTTTCCTCAGTTCTGATTGCTTTTTTTTTTCTTTTTCCTGTGTCTAATGATGCCCCATTAATTTGGGATGATAAAGGGTTTTATTAACTCATAGCCCTAGTGTTGGAAACATCAGTACTTTCATATTAGAATGAATGACAGTGGATGAGTATAATACTACCATATCCAAACAACTACAAAACACAGATATCATTTTCCTCATAAATTTAAAAATGGCAATTTCCAGTGAAATTATATTTTCAGTAATTTTACAGAACTTCTATAAAAGACAGATGTTGAATGAATATATCCAATCAATTTGTACTTTAAAAGTGCTAAGTCTTATTACAGGAAAAGTGAAAAGATTGATAGACATTACTAGTCAAGAAAGCAATTGAAGTACAAAAGCTGAGCCTTTCTGATACGATGAAACAAGTTTCTCCTGTGAGTTAGTCTGACTCTGATATTTCCTCCTAAGCCTATTTTGATTTTCAATTTCAAGGTGGCAAGGTTTAAACGACATGGATCATTTCCTTCCAAACTTTTGATTTTTCTTTCATTCGTGTAGGAGTGTAGATTTCTGAATTGATGTAGATACTACATTCCCTAGCTGAGCATATGAGAAGCTGTAAGAATCCTGGAAATTCTTAATCGTTTTTAAGGTTCCATTAAACTTAGTTCTCAAGTGTCTTCTTAAAGATTATTCATCGAATAATTGGGGATGTAAAAGTAGCGCATAAACATTAATGGAACAGCCCTTAAACAGTGTAAGTGTTTGTTTTTGATTGATAAGAGGATGCTGAGCTGTCTACCCTGTGGTAGAAAACAATTAGGTCTTTTGATGCACATACCATTAAATATACTACTGCCAGACTTGGACAAGTTTCCCTTTATAAAACAGTACTCGGCTGCAGTCAGAAGCCTGCCCACATCACAGGAAGTCATATTTTTACTGCTGTGTCTCAGCTGCCTATAAATACTGTGGTTTTCCTGGAGCCTTATGTTAATGACAGTGACTGATGTTTGTCATTTTGTGTATTCAAGTCTCATAAAAAACTTCCTCAGGAGAGACTGATCATAGCTAGAATGCTGCTTAAAGCTAAATTGTTTTTCTAAAACACAGAGTATAAAAAGCACTTAAATGTAAAAAAAAAAAAAGGTTGAAGGATTATTTATTTTGTTTTGAGTATGTTTGACAACTGCTACTGCTGTTAAATATGCCAGGAGATGAATTGATATCCTGTCTGAGAATCCCTTATAGACGCCTGCATTGCATCATGCTTGAAAGTTGTCTGCTCATCTGAGACCATCAGTGAAGATGTATGATACAAAAACCAAAAGCTTCAATAAACCTCGCACTGGCTGTTTGGAGATTCAATGTTTTTAACCATGGAGGTAAGCCCCTTCATCCACTTGTGATTTCGTTTATGAACTCTGCTTCCAAGGCGCAGAAAGTGTCACTATGGGCTTGAACAGACATGTTTAAATGGATGAAGCAGCTCTTTGCATCAGATGGAAGCTAAGTGGGACAGTAAATTCGTGGGAAATAACTGACAAAGTCTTGGTTTTATTCTATATTGTAATAGCATAGCCGTAATATGCTGATTCTCATGTGCACATGATTTTTATATGCTTTATATCATCAGAACTTGAGACTATGAATTCCTGTAGGACAGAATGAAAATCCAAGTAAAAATCAACCAATAAGGAAGTATATTTTTGTTAGAGACTGTAATAAATGTTCACATTATTTCTGATAATAAGGACGGTGGGAGACAACAAGTTCCTGCAGGGAAAAAATGTTGTCCAGCGTACATGATGGTTCCTTATAGAGCGTTGTCTAAAGATGACTGTAGTCATCTTTCTAAGTATCACCTTTTTATATGAGAGAGAAAGTTCAATTTTATTGGAAAGGGCCAACAATGCAGGCGTCCTCAAATTTTTTAAACAGGGGGCCAATTCACTGTCCCTCAGACTGTTGGAGGGCTGGACTATAGTTTAAAAAAAAAAAAACTATGAACAAATTCCTATGCACACTGCACATATCTTATGTTGAAGTACAAAACAAAATGGTAATAAGTGCAATTCACACCAATACATGTAACCCGCGGGCCGTACTTTGAGGACCCCTGACATAGGGGCTTTGAATAAATGTTTGTACGATGAAATGGGATGGAACAGAGCAGAAACCCAATAGCATAGGACCATGATTACTTGTCCCCTCCTGAAACTCCAATTCGTTCTCAACAAGAGGAAAAATAAATGTATCTGTGAATGGGTGATCAGTGATATCGATGATTCAGAAGAGATACTTCTGTTTTCTTAATTATACATCCTTGTATATAAAAAGAAGTTATTTAGAGAGCATAAATTATAGTGTATATATTTGTTTAATGAGAGAAAGTTGTGTAAGATATTTCAGAAATTTCTTCTTAAACATAATTTTAAAAAAAATTAATGAAAGTACATTTCTGAGAAAGACGTTAGGAAAGAATTGAGACAAGTTATAAATACTGTAGAAACATCATACCTCCTTCTATTTTTTTTTTCTCAGAGGAGTTTGGAAAGAAACAGCACCTAGCTTTTGTATCCATCTTAATCTGACCCATACTAAACATCTTTTCAAACTCTTTCCAAAGAGTTCTGTGTAAATTCTCCTGCACAATGTAACACTCCCTTGGGAATTTGCTTTACACTAGGAAATATCTTGTAGAATGACCAGGTGTACTGGGTTACACCTGTTCTTCCAGCATACTTATCACTACCACTACCTTTCCCTCTCAGGTGTGTCCTGGTTTGGATGAAAAGGATGGTAAATTTATCTGTAAATAATAATAAAATGTTAATGGTAATTAATAATCTTTTTAGAAGTTTGCCATTTGTCAGAGACTTTGTAATACTTTCAAGTGTAATGAATTCATCACAATAACCAGGTAAGGCATGCATTTTATTGCCCCCATTTTAGTTGAGGAAACAAGGTGACAGGCAAGATAGGCTGGCGAATCTCATAGTGGGCAAACCTGATTCAGACAAAAGTCTGACTCTGTATCCATTATGTGTCAGAAGAACATTGTGCACACTATCTTCCTATTTGCTTGTCTATATAATGAATGTTGCTTTTCTTAATGCAGAGATTATGGCCAGTTCTAATTTATTATTCTTCCTAGCTGTTATGTCTGCATTTTTATAAGGGCAATGCATTTTAAAAGGCAGAAAAACAGCACTAAACTGAACTAAAACTCAGTAGTGTTTTAGTTCAGGGTAGTAATAGTGTCCTATAAATGATAATAACTGTGATTTATTGAGTGACTAGTTTATGCCAGCCACCATACTTAGGACTTTCCCCATGTCATGATTTGTCCCTTCAAACAGCTCTGCAAAGCAGAAAATTTGAACCCATGAATGTCTACAAATTGCTTTAGCTATGAGCAGTAAATTGGTTCATAGGTTAAAAATAAACATTGGCAGATTCACTCCTTTCAGGCCTCTCAGCTCTGACATTCTTTGCCCAGATGTCTCTTGGAATAACTGATTATCAGGATATAGATGCAGAAAGCAGATGCAAAGAAAAATTCTTGAGAGCAAAGGAATGTCCCTAATACCTCATGTTATATCAACTATTATGCATTAAGGGCTTAATACTGGCATGCACTTAACATACTTTTCAATATTTTGTTTTGTTTTTCATCGCACCATAGGCCAAATAAGAAGAGAAATGGGTTTGAGTCAATGTAAGTTTAACTGCTCTATGTAGAGAGAGCATTCATCTCTGAAACTCTAGGGATTACTCAAATTTAGATGTCTGTCTGAAAAGCAATATTAAATAAAGATGAATAAATAATATTTGCTCATAATCAAATTTGTTCCATCACTATATAAAGAATATGAATATAAAAACAGATATAATTTATAGAGAGGTTCTTGAAAGGAAATTCCCAATTATTTTTTCAAACAAAACATTTAGAAATTGTTACTAATGTAGAATTGAGGTCTATGTGCTGCAGACAAGAAAAGTAAATATAAATCTGTGCATATACTCAGAAGATGATTCTAATTCACTTGGGGATACAAGAATACAAAAGCACAAATTATGTGCTGCTGTTAGATGCCAAATCATAGAGCATAATCTGAGAAGTGATTCTTAACTGGATGTGCATATCAACATCACGTATGGTCCACATTAAAAATGCTGGTGCCAGGATCCTAGCTGCACTGATAAAGGAAGTATGTTTCTGGGGCTGGTATTTTAAAATTCTACAGGTGATTCCACTATGCACTATAACAAGCACTGGATGAAAAACGTATGTGAAAGATATTAACATGTTAATTACGCTGATTAAAAAAGTTAATTTAGGCTGAGATTTTAAAAGATGACTTTATAGAAGAGATTTGAATGGAAGGTCAGATAGGTAAGTGAAAATTTTTTTCTTTTTCTTTTTTAGTTAAAAATAAAATCTTGTCTTTAAGGATTCTTTTTAATGCCTTTTGAATTCCTAATTAGATTGTTCTTGAATAGGTAATGAAATACAACAATAAATACTTAGAAATATGCAAATATTTTCTAATATTTTTATGCTATGTCTCCATAAAAATCTGGTTTAAAATCTTGTCTGAAAGCTTATATAGTATAGATTTATATTAATATCAATAATAAAGAAATTTAATCACAGCTGGTAAATTAGACTATAAATCACTAAAGGATCGGATTTATGTTTTATTCAAATTTAGAATCTTAGATCTTTAGCATAGGAATTTACATCTAGAATATGCATAATAAATATTTATTTTCTGAATGAATGAGACATCTGGATTTATTTATTTATTCCACCTTATGTGGGGAACAAATTCCAATGATCTCCATTTGAAGGAGTCGATATTCTGGCTGTGAAGCTTTCAGGTGTTCATTTACTAGTTTCTTTTTCTTTTTTTTTTGATATTTTTAATACATGTTGAAATTATATTTTGGATATACTGTCAGAAATGAAATACATTATCATTAATTTCACCTATTTCTTTTTACTTTTTAAAATATGGTCAGAACATTTAACTAGAAACTGTTAAATTACATATTCAGCTTGCATTTTATTTCTATAGGGTAGCACTTTTCCTTCTTTTTTCTTTTATTAAATCATAGCTGTGTACATTAGTGCAATCATGGGGTACAATGTGCTGGTTTCATATACATCCTGAAATGTTTTCATCAAACTGGTTAACATAGCCTTCATGGTATTTTCTTAGTTATTGTGTTAATACATTTATATTTGGCATTTGGTAAGTTTCACCTGTACCCTTCTAAGATGCACCGTAGGTGTGGTGCCACCAATTACCCTTCCTCCACCCATCCTTCCCCCTCCCCTCCCTTCCCTTGCCCTTTTCCTCATATTCTTCTTCTACAATTGGATTATAGGTTTTATATGA
>CAUYRH010156357.1:0-10574 GCA_963574655.1 Perodicticus potto | reverse complement strand
AATAAAACATAATAACATAAAAATAAAACACACAGCAGTTCAGACTTCTAAACAACAGATAAATGATAAAAAAAAATAAACTGAAAAAAGAATTAATAGTTTTCTTCTGTACCCAGGCCTGGGCTCAGTATCAACTCTCCACTGGTGGACAATGACCCCCGGAGGGTACTTTAAATTATGTTACCATTTTTAAGTTAAATACTTTTTGTAAACAAGAAGAAAGTGGCCTAAAGTGCCATATGTACAAGCTTTCTTTATCCTCAGGAACAACCCCCAACTGTGTAAGACGTGTCAGATAGATTGAGCTCTCCTGGCTATAGTGACTTCTCCAAATGGTCAGGGATTCCCAAGAGAGATGCTGTCACCACTTAGTTCAAACCTACTATCTACTTCTTCCACACCTTCCTCTGTGTGCTCAGGAAACCCCAGGAGGGAGGCTGTTCCAAGAGCTTTTTCTGGTCCTTCTGGGACCCCCAGAAGGCAACCATATTCTTCTTTGTGTGCCTTGGTTGAGAGTGCGGGTGGTGAAAGGGGAAGTGCGTGAGTATACACTCCATTTTATCTAGCACATTTAAAGCAAATTAAAGGTGATTTAGGAAAATTTGCTGATGACCCCAATAAGTACACAGATGTTCTCCAAGGGTTAGGACAATGCTTTGACCTCTCTTGGAGAGATATAATGCCACTACTAGATCAAACTTTAACTTTTAGTGAAAAAAATGAAGTCTTAGATGAAGCTAGAAAGTGGGGTGACTTGTGATTCATATCAATACTGCTAACAATATGTCTCCTGAGGAAAGGGACAGATACCCCACGGGAAGACAGGCAGTTGTCTTTGAGGATCCTGAATGGAACCCCGAGAAACAAGGTGATTGGTGGCGTAAACATTTTCTAATATGTATCCTGGAAGGTTTACGTTCATCCAAAAAGAAACCTATGGGGTGGGTGCCTGTGGCTCAAGGAGTAGGGCACTGACCCCCTATGCTGAAGGTGGTGGGTTCAAACCTGGCCCCAGCCAAAAATGGCAAAAAAAAAAGAAAAAAAAGAAAGAAAGAAAGAAAAGAAAAACCCTATGAACTATTCTAAGTTTTCTACTATTTACCAGGAACAAAATGAGAGTCCCTCTGCCTTTCTTCAGCAGCTTAGAGAGGCGATGATAAAGCACACTCAGTTGACACCTGACTCTTTAAAGGACCAAATTATTTTAAAAGATAAATTTATCACTCAGGTGGCCCCAGACATTTGGAGAAAACTCCAGAAATTGGCTCTAGGCCCAGATCGTAACCTGGAAAATCTTCTTAAAACAGCCACTGTGGTCTTTTATAATTGAGATCAGGAGGAAAAGAAGGAAAAAAAGAGAAGGGATAAAATAATAATGACAGATCTAGTAATGGCACTCCAACAGGCACCACTCGAGGGCAGAGGGAGGTCAGAGGAGCTAAGAACTAGTGTTTCCAATGTGGTCAGACTGGCCACTTCAAGAAAGACTGCCCCCAGCAGCACCACCACCTGGCCTCTGTCCAGAATAAAGGGTGATCACTGGAGGGTAGCCTGTCCCCAGAGGCGAAGGCCTCCTGGGACAGTGAGCATATCAGCACCTGAACTGGAATGAGGGTGCCCGGGGCAGATTCTCACGGTTCCAGCTTGTGTCATTACCTCTCAGGAGCCCTAGGTTTGCCTCATAGTGGAGGGCCAGGAGATAGAATTTCTTCTGGACACTAGAGCAACCTTTTCTGTACTCCTCTCTAACCCTGGTCTTTTATCCGCCAAATCTGTAACTACACAGGGGGGTGTCTGGAAAGCTGGTTACCAAATTTTTCTCTCAGCCTTTGAGCTGCAATTGGGGTGACTGGCTGTTCTCTCACGCCTTCCTAATCATCCCTAAAAGTACTGCTCCCCTTTTGGGGAGGGACACACTGACTAAAGCGGAAACAACCATTTATATAAATGGAGCAAGAACCTATACTATGCCTTCTGTTATTAGAGACAAAAATTAACCCAGAAGTGTGGGCTACCGAGGGACAGGTGGAAAGAGCAAAATATACTCAAACCAGTCCAGATAACTCTTCCCTCTAAATTTACCTCCCCTAACCCCAACTTGAGAAGGTCCCTTTTCTGTTATCTTCTTCTACAATTGTTAAAGTTATGGGAATAGATTCCTGAATACATCATTCACGAGTAAAATCCTGGAACCCACCACCTCCTAGCAGACCATGAAGAGAATCAACTACAGTCCACCTACACTTGTAAGACTAAAAAAAAAAAATTGAAATTATTATTTGGAAGACATCAAGAAAAGTGTTAATACAGTTTTCTCTCAAAATCAACCCCCTCCTCTCGCTGTTCTAACCTTGCCTTTTAATGTACTAATCAGACGTATGTCTTTCAGAAATAATACCATCAAACCACAGCGAAAAGTGTTCGAGCCCAGACCTGACTATGTTATGAACTCATCTGAAGAGACCCTAAATATCCCCTTCTATTAATACAAGGTTCCCTCATTCCAGACTGGACAAGGAACCCTAGTTTTCTGGGCCCAAGCAATTTCATGAAGAGTATACACTAACATTTTACTCCAAACTAGAAGAATCAACCTAGATTTCCATTTACTGCGAACCCTGGATCAACCTCCTCTGAGGAACCTCTACCTGCTTCCCCATATCAACATCCATCTTCAGCAGGAAGCAGTTTGGAGCGGTCAGTGCCCCTTTTCCTGAACAGCAATTAGAGCTTCTATTTGGAGAGGGAAGATTGATACAGGATTCCACCACTCAGGGCTGGAGAAGGAGCCCCCCATTCTCTAGACCCAGGTGAGCTCCAAGGTCAGACCCCCATTTCCAGGCACAAGCAGACTGCCTTTTTCAGGACACACACTCTGGGCTCTGATAAGATTATGAACAAAGCAGCCTGAGATGGCTTTTTTGGGGGGTTCCACCTTGAGTAGGAGCACACACCCTAATCCCTTCTCAGAGACAGAGACTGTAAAGGACCTGATAACCTTGCCCTAGTGGAGGAGGAACTACATTCATTCATTTGTTAATACACTCATTCACTTTGAAAAGATGTTTTTCCATCTACCAACTCCTGGCCACGTGTAATTCTCAAGACCTAATACCCCTAGATGAAGAACCCCCGTAGAGACTCCTCAGTTCAGTTCTTTCCCTCTTCCAGAAGCTCTGGTGCTTTTTTACTTCTTCTGTATTCCTTCCTAATTTCTAATAAAAATCCCTATCTTACCATTGATCTGTGGTCCGTGGGTTCATTCTTCCAATCCCCGAGACCAAGGGCCTACTGAAGAGCGAAATTCTGGTATCAAGCAGAGGTTACGTGATTGAAAGTTGCTCTGGGTGAGTGAGGGAGAGGTGAGCAAATGTGAAGGTCTGAGACGTTACTGTACACTACTGAAGTCTTTATAAGCACTGTACACTTAGGGTACACTACATGTACCTTACTTTTTTTTTTTTTTTTGAGACAGAGTCCCAGTATTGCCCTCGGTAGAGTGCCGTGGTGTCTCAGCTCACAGCAACCTTATAGGCGAAAAGCCTGTAAGTCTGTGCCTGAATCAGGCTGAGCGTGAGCTAGTGAAAACTCTTCACTAACAATTTAGGAGAATCAGGAGCAGAACTCCAAAAGAGACCAAAAATGACCAGAGAATGTTAGAATTAAAACTCCCATGATCTTAGGTCGGTCAGGAGGCCCGGAACTTGCACACAAGCTCTGAGTATGCTTTAGGAATTTCCATCTTGTATTGGTTAAAGATTAAGTAGCTGCCTCCAACTTGTTCAGAGTCCAGAGCAGGCATTCAAACCACCTTCCTCCCCAGCTGTGCTGTGATCTTATCAGGATATGGGCAAGATTGCTGACAACATGTTTTTCTTCACAGTTACTTAGAGTTAAGTTAAAAACAAAGAAGAATGTGTATTTGTTAATCAGTAGATTCATAAGTGTTATGAGAAAAATAATCAAGTTTTACAATGCATTCATGTGATTATTGATTAATGGTATGTATGTGCAGACCTGGCTATTTAAGCTGGAGAGAAATAAAGTTTCCTTGCTACTTGCCATCAAGAGCTTGTAGTCATTCTTTGCCCCAAACTATTTCAAAAGCAGGTTCTACCAATGCAACATTGACCACCCGAACGGCTTTCACGCAATACAACCTCAAACTCTTGGACTTAAGAGATTCTCTTGCCTCATTCTCCCAAGCAGCTGGGACTACAGGCACCAGCCACAATGCCCGGCTATTTTTGTTGTTGTTGTTGTAGTTGTCATTGTTGTTTGGCAGGCCTAGGCAGGGTTGCAACCCACCAGCCCCAGAGTATGTGGCTGGTGCCCTAACCACTGAGCTCTTGATGCCAAGCCACTACATTTACTTTTACAAGTTCTGTCTTCATAATAAATTAATGTTAGCCTACTATAACATTTTTACTTTATAAACTTTTTAACTTTTTAAAACTTTGAGTCTTTTGTAATAAAACTCAGCTTAAAACACAATGTACAGCTGTACAAAAACATTTTCTTTCTTTACATCATTATTCTGTAAGCTTTTCACTATTTTACATTTTTTCTTTTCCTTTTAACTTTTTACATGTTTTTCGTTAAAAACTAAGACACAAGCCAGAGTAAGAGCAAGACTCTATCTCTACAAAAAAAGAGGGAAATCAGGCAGAGTAGACACATGCCTGTAGTCACAGCTACTCAGGAGGCTGAGGCAGCAAGATGAATTGAGCCCTTGAGTTTGAGGTTGCTGTAAGCTGGGCTGATGCCACTGCACTCTAGCCAGAGTGACAGAGCAAGACATTGTCAAAAAATAAAAATTAAGGCTCGGTGCCCATAGTTCAGTGAGTAGGGCACCGGCCACATACACTGAGGCTGGCAGGTTCAAGCCTGGCCCGAGCCTGCTAAACAACAATGACAACTGCAACCAAAAAACAGCCGGGGATTTGTGGCAGGTGCCTATAGTCCCAGCTATGGGAGGCTGAGGCAAGAGAATCGCACAAGCCCAAGAGTTTGAGGTTGCTGTGAGCTGTGATGCCACAGTACTCTACTGAGGGTAACAAAGTAAGATTCTGTCTTAAAAAATTAATTAATTAATTAAAATTTTAAAGAAGGAGTAAGACACAGACAACACATTAGGCTAGTCCTCCACAAGAACAGGATCATCAATATCACTGTCTTCTGCCTCCATATCTTGTCCCACTGGAAGGTTTTCAGGGGTAGTTCCACACATAGCTGTTACCTCCTATGACAACAATGTCTTCTGGAGCACCTCCTGAAAGACCTGCCTGAGTCTGTTTTACAGTTTCTTTTCCTAAATAGAAGGCGTACACCCTAAAATGATAAAAAAAAAAAAAAAAAGTATAGCATAGTAAATACATAAACCAGTGACATAGTGTTTCTTATCATTGTCAAGTATTATGTATTAGGCTGGGCACAGTGGCTCACTCCTGTAATCCTATCACTCTGCAAGGCCAAGGCAGGTAGATCCTTTGAGCTCAGGAGTTCAAGACCAGCTTGAGCAAGAGTGAGATTCCCCAGTCCCCCATCTCTACTAAAAATAGAAATACTAGCTGGGTGTTCTGGTGGGCACCTGTAGTCCCAGCTACTCAGGAGGCTGAGGAAAGAGGATTGTTTGAGCCAGGAGTTTGAGGTTGCTGTAAGCTATGATGCCACAGCACTCTACCCAGGGCAACAGAGTGAAACTCTGTCTCAAATAGAAAAAAAAAGTGTTATGTATTGTACAAAATTGTACGTGGTGGATTTTATACAACTGGCAGTGTCGTAGGTTTGTTTACACCAGCGTCAGCACAAACACGTGAATAATGCATTGCACTAGGATGCTATGACAGTTATTACATCAGTAAGTGATAGAACTTTTTCAGCTCCATTATAATCTTATGGGACCACAGACACATATGCCATCTGTCATTGACCAAAATGTTCTCATGGGGCACATGGCTGTATATCAATCTTTGTGCCCTGATGATAAATTATACCCCTTTGTAAAAATTGACTATATATCAAACCACAAAAGCTTAGGAAACTTCTATTTTAAAGACTAACCTCAGTGGCTCCTGTAGCTCGGTCGATAGGGCGCCAGCCACATACACAGAGGCTGGTGGGTTCTAACCTGGCCCAGGCCTGCCAAACAACACTGATAACTGCAACAAAAAAATAGCCAGGCATTGTGGCGGTCACCTGTAGTCCCAGCTACTTGGGAGGCTGAAGCAAGAGAATTACTTAAGCCCAGGAGTTGGAGGTTGCTGTGAGCTATGACACCATGGCACTCTGCCCAGGGGCACAGCTTAAGACTCTGTCTCAAAAATAAATAAATAAATAAATAAATAAAAACTAACCTCCTTAATGAAACATAATTCCATATCATACAATTCACCACTTTACTTTAAAGTATGCAATTCAGTGGTCTTTAGTGTGTTCACAGGTAAGACCAACCATCACTACAGTCAATTTTAGAACATTTCATCACCTCAAAAAGAAATCTTGTACCTTTTAGCTATCACTTTCCTGTTTCTCCAATCTCTCCAAGCAACCACTAATTGGTTGATTGGTAATCTACTTTTGCCTATTCTAGACATCTTGCAACTATGAAATCATATCATATGTGGTCTTTTGTTTTGGGATTCACTCAGCATAATGTTTTGGAGGTTCAGTTATGTTGTAGCGTGTCTCAGTACTTCATTCCTTTTTATAGTTGAATAATATTGCATTGTATGGACATACCACATTTTGTTTATCCAATCATCACATCATGAACATGTGTGTTATTTCCAACTGAGGGTATTATGTGTAGTTCTGCTGTACACATTCATGTAAAAGTTTTTTGTGGAGATAAAGTTTTTATTTTTCACAGATATATACCTAGAAGCAGAATTGCTGTGTCATAGGGTAACTCTGTGTATATCCATTTTAAAAACTGCCAGACTGTTTCTCTTTTTATTCTTGCCAGACTGTTTTTCAAAGTGACTGCCCCATTTATATTTCCACCAGGGTTTCTTAACAACTTCATAAAACTGTTCTTATTTGAGTTTTTTATTATAGCCATCCTAGTGGGTATGAAATGGTGTCTCATTGTGGATTTGATTTGCAGTTCCCTGATGACTAATGATGTTAAGCATCTCCTCATATGCATATTGGCCATTTGTATACCTTCTTTTCACAAATGTCTATTCAGATCTTTTGCCCACATTTTTATGGTGAATTTCCTTTTATGATTGAGTTGTAAAAGTCCTTATAATTTCTAGATATGTCTTTAGATACATAATTTGCAAATATTTTCTCTCATATTGTGGGTATTTGCTTTCTTGATAGTCCTGTGAAGCATAGAAGATTTAATTTTGATGAAGTCTAAGTTATCTATTTTTCCTTTTATTACTTGTGCCTTTGGTTGTTATATCTAAGAATCCATTGTCAATTTGAACTCATTCAGATTTACCCCCATAATTTCTTCTAATAGTTTCATAGCTTTAGCTTTTACATTTAGGTCTTGATGTATTTAGAATTTATTTTTGTTTGCTATATAAGGTAGTGGTCCAACTTCATTCTTAATCCTTTTTTTTGTTTGCATTTTTTGGCCGGGCCTGGGTTTGAACCCGCCACCTCTGGCATATGGGGCCGGCGCCCTACTCCCTTGAGCCACAGGTGTCACCCCCAACTTCATGCTTTTGCATGTGGCTACCCAGTTGTCTCAGCACCATTTGCTAATAAGACTATTCTTTCCCCCACTGAATGGTCTTGGCATCCTTGTCAAAGATCAATTGACCACACATTTATGGGTTTATTTCTAGAATCTCAATTTTATTCTACTGATCTATGTATCTATCTGTGGGCCAGTACCGCACTTTCTTTATTACCCTTGCTTTAAAACCAAAAGTGTGACTTTTTCTAATTCATTCTTTTTGTTTGTTTTTTTTATTCTGGTTCCCTTGTAATTCCACATAAATTTTAGAATCAGCTTGTCAGCTTCTGCAAAAAAGGAATCTGGGGATATGATGGTGATTTCACTAAATCTATAGATCAATGTAGGGAGTATTGCCATCTTAACAATATCATCTCCCGGCTCGGCGCCTGTGGCTCAACAGGCTAAGGCACCAGCCACGTACACCTGAGGTGGCGGGTTCAAATCCAGCCCGGGCCCGCCAAACAACGACGGCTCAACCAAAATATGGCCGGGCATTGTTGTGGGCGCCTGTAGTCCCAGCTACTTGGGAGGCAGAGGCTGGAGACTCGCTTGAGCCCAGGAATTGGAGGTTGCTATGAGCTGTTATGCCACGGCACTCTCTCCAGGGTGACAGCTTGAGGCTCTGTCTCAAAAAAAAAAACAAACAATATCATCTTCCAATCCATGAATGTGCAATGTTTTCCCATTTATATATATCTTCTTTAATTTCTTTCAACAAAGTTTTATAATTTTCAGAGTATAGAGTTTGCACTTCTCTTATTACATTTATTCCTAACTAACTTATTCTTTTTGATGTTATTAAAAATGGAACAGCTATCTTAATTTCATTTTTGAATTATTCATTGCAACTGTATACAAATATAATTATGTTTTGTATGCTGATTTTGTATCCTGCAACCTTGCTGAATGGGTTTGTTAGCTCTGCTTTTAGTGAATTTCTTCAGATTTTCTATGTAAAAAATATTGTTATCTGCAAATTAAGATGGTTTTACTTCTTCCTCTCCAATGTAGATGTCTTTCATTTCTTTCTTTTTAACTTAATTTCTTTGGCTAGAACCTCTAGTACAATGTTAAATAGTTTTATTTTTATCATGTGTCTATTTGTGGATCTCTTTGTGTTTATCCTTCATGGAGTTCATTAAGTGTCCTGAGTATGTAAATTAACATTTTTTCAAAATATTTGGGAAGTTTGCAGCCATTATTTGTTTGAATATATTTCTGTTCCTTGTGTTTCCTTTTTCCCTTCGATACTCTCATTTTGCATATGTTGGTATGCTTAATGGTGTTTCACATTTTTCTGAGGCTCCTTTCATTTTTCATTCTTTTTTCTCTTTGTTCTTCTGATTGCATAATTTCTATTTACTCATCTTCAAATTGACTGATCTAATAGCATATCTGTCATTGCTGTTGTTATACTTTTCAATACCAGAATTTCCATTTGGATCTGTTTCACTTTCTGTTTTTTGAAGCTATTCTCTGTTTTTTATATATATATTTATATATATATATTTTTATATATAAAATATTCTCTGTTTTATATATATATATATATATATGTTTTTTTTTTTTTAGAGACAGAGTCTCACTTTATTGCCCTTGGTAGAGTGCCGTGGCATCACACAGCTCACAGCAACCGCCAAATCCTGGGCATAGGCGATTCTCTTGCCTCAGCCTCCCGAGTAGCTGGGACTACAGGCGCCCGCCACAACGCCCAGCTATTTTTCTGTTTTGCACTTCAGCAGAGGCCAGGTTTGAATCTGCCACCTTCGGTATATGGTGCTGGCGCCCTACTCGATGAGCCACAGGCGCCACCCTAATTATAAGAATTTTAATGTCTATTTTGTAGTCTTTAATCTGTCAAATTGGAGATCTAGTCACTCACATTTTCTGTTGGCTTGGTTTTTTGGTTTGATTGATTGGTTTGTTGTTGTTTTGCAGTATATGGCTTATACTTTTGTGTTTCTTTTCATGTCTTGTAATTTTTGGCTGAAAACAAAAATTTTAGATAATACTATATCTACATATAGTGTAGCAACTCTGGGTAGTGGTTACTGCTTTTCGGGGCTTATTATTTGCTTTTTACTTATTTAATTACTGGATGAATTATTTCAGTGAAGTGAAGTGTATTTACCCCCCGATGTTGCTTTCCAGAGAGTGCATGCAGCCTTAGATATACTAACAGTCATGCTGCGATGGCAATGGTTTTGGCAGAGTTCTCTTTTACTGTCTCTTTCCCTGACCCCATCCAGCAGTTAAACTTCACTAACTGCTGGCTGATTGCTCCATAATTTAAACAATACCCTAGGATAGAAGTTGATTCACCCACGAATCCAACCAAATTTGGATAGTTTTGAAGGGATAGTTCTCAAAGTGATTGTTTGAAGTTCATTACGACCTCAGGAGAGCTCTCTTTACAGCTTTCTCCTTCCTTATTTTTGTCTGGCAAACTATCCAGCCGACAGTTTAGTTTATGTCTCCAAAGAATCTATCAATATCCTCCCAGTCGCCTTTCACCCCAACTTTTACTACATTTGAGAGCTTTAGGCCTAAGCCTCTCCATGCTCTGTTACAAATAAAGTCAGCTCTTTTGGAGAGAAACTGGAGCTATTTCATAGCTTTCTTTTCTCCATGGGCAAAGTGTCAGAGTCATAGAGCTGGGTGTGGGACTAATCCTGTATTTCTCTTTGAGTAACAACCCTGCTTTAGGAGCTGAACTCTTTTTTTTTTATTATTATTTTTTTAAATACATGTATTTTATTATTCTTCATTACATTATTTCCCCCCCCTCACCCGTCCGTGATAAGACAGAATTGATTTACGGAAAAGAATACAGAAAACACCAAAGCTCCTGGTAGTGGGAGAGATTTCAAGTAGG
>CAUYRH010156354.1:0-24927 GCA_963574655.1 Perodicticus potto | reverse complement strand
GGAAACAAATGAATACAGTCCCTTCCACCGGGGGCAAGGTGAATGAGTGTATCAATGAATGGACACAGTCCATCCATGGAATTCAGGCCTAGGAAATTCACAAGAAACTGACCTAGGCATAGGAAATGGGGGTTCCACATTCAGTCCCAAGTGTAAAGTAAAGGAGACACCAAGGCACAGGTGTCTCCTCAGCAGTTGTCCAGCCTTTTTGGCTATTGGAGCCTCTGGTGGGCATTGTAGGTCCCCCTCTTTGCCTCTCATCCAGCCCACTTTTGCTTCAGCTGGCTACCGCAGCACCAACACCACCAAGGAGGAGGCGGCAGGTCCACCGGCTCCGCTGAGCTGGCTAGGGTGCCAGATGTCCTGCATCAATTCTCCCTCTCTGAGTAGAAACCCCAACTACTGTTAGGGAAAAGGGGCAAAGACTCGATCTAACTGCTTCCTGCTGGATCGGGCGATGATAGAAAGGGTAGTTAGGGTTTCTCTGGAGGGAGAGTGATACAGGGGTTCATGGACTGGAACCATCTTTATTGCGTGTGGCTTGATGACCTTTCTGGAAAACATAAATCTGATTAGTGTAATCAGTAATAGGCAAAGGTAGATTCTACTGTATTTCAAAGCTCCTTGAATACATTTTCCACTTCCTTGAGCTCTGCTATGTCTTTTCTCATTATGTCCATATCCTTGGTGACTTTGACTTTGAATTCATTAATTTCTTAAGACAACTTTTGTACTACTCTTCGGATTTCTATTTCCATGTTTTCCTCCATTATATTCATCTTATTTGCCATTCCTATTCTGAATTCTATTTCTGGAAATTCAGACATTTTTTCTATGAATGGTATCTTCTGTTGTATGTCTTTCATCATTACTTGGGGGAGCTGATCTACTCTGGTTATTCATGTTGCCAAAGTTCTTCTGCTGGTTCCACCCCATGAGTATTTTACACAGTTTGGCAACTCTAACTGGTAGGGTAAGCCTGGATTGGGGGCCCCAGGAGTGGAGTTAACCAGCCCTTTACCAATGAGCTGGGGCTTGTGATTGTGGCTTTTCCCTTATAGCCTTACACAGGTCCCTTTCAAAGCTGCAGCCAGAGACTTGGAGGACCTGCTTGGTGAGATAACACAACCTGACTCTGTTTTGATGTCAGCCAGCCTTTTCCCAATCCTAAGGAGTCATGGTATTAGGCTGAAATCTCAGCTGGTGAAATAGATAAGGAATTGCAGTACTCTGCCCCCAACAAGTGACAGCTGGAGTAGGAAGATCAGTCCTTTCCTGCTACAAAACAACTGCTGCTCAAACTCAGAGGGTCCCCAGGTAGACAGCCCAGGTTGAGAGTTCTAATCATATTTTCCCAGGCAGTACATTCACTGCTCAACAGGGAGAGTTCAAAGGGTCTCCAGTGGCCTGATAGTAGAACTCTAGAGGCAGTTCTATCCTGCAAACCAAAGGGGATGGAGCCTGGACCCCTCCAATGAGCCACCAAATCAGAAAAGATCACCTGCTGCACACCATTTCAGTGCCCTTGTCTCTCCCATGTGCCCCTCTCTTCCTGCACCCTCAGCTTCCACTTTATTCACTGTTTTTGTGCTGTTGTCCAGCAACCCACATAATGCCCAGGCCTCTCTGGGAATTGGCAAACATTCTGGGCTCTGCAAGGGGAAGACCTTCAGACCACCAATTGAGGGGGGAAGGGTAGATTGGGAGCTCAGAATCGTGGGGGAATTATTTATTTAATTTTTTGCCAGGCAGGATGATGCCTAGTCTCACAAGTGAGACCTCCCTGGAGAAGGAGGCCTGGTATTTATTGGCTCCCTCCATGGGGTAAAATGAGAGGTCTTTTGTTCTCTGCTTGCTTGCAGAGAGCCTGTAGTGAGACTATCTTCTTTCTTAGCTCAGTTTTCTATCTTCAGCTTCACTGAGTCCACTTCTTTCCACTATCACTCCCTCTGGTGAAAGTTGATTCTAGTCAGCCATTCTTTTTATAACAAGCTTTGGGATTTTAGACTCAACAAGAAAGACAGGAATAGGTAGACTCAAATACAAAGATCAGGGGGACCAGTGCTTGGTGTTGAGAGTGTACAAGAGGTTCCAACTTGGGACTAGAAAGAGCTGCCCAAGGCTGAGGGGACTTTAGGCTCTCAATGCCAAGTATTTGGGCCCTGTTGAACTGAACTATTGGCAGCTGTGGCAATGCCTCTGAGATAGTAATGTAGACATAGAAGGGCAGGAGAGAGTTCCATTAAGATTTGTGGTTTTAAGAGCTGCAGCACCATGTCCTCACATTTGGGGTGTGGAGTTACTGGCTTTGGAAAGAAAGAAAATTTGCTTGGATGATGAGCATCTCTAAAATGATACCACCAGCCCACGTTTCTATACTCTGATCAGTGCTAGGTACTATTTTTCTTTAATCATTGCCTATTTAATGTGTAAAATAAGGTCTTTAATTGTTCCTAGGTGTCAACATTCCTTGTTTTCTTGGAACACTTTAATATTTAGAAGGTGACAAGTATAGACTCTCAAGGTAGATTTATTTAAAATCCAGAGATCCAGTGCTCTTTGTAAAAGTTTTATTTCACTTGCCAGCTATGAATGTCTTATCTCAGATTCCTTAGGTAGAACAGACAAGTTGGATGGAAATGATAGACACAACTAGGTTAGATATTAGAACTCAACTTCTCTCTCTCTTCCCAAATCAAAGCTGCCTTTCCATGAAGGATATCCTTAAAATGCAAAAGCAACAGAAGGCAATATCACAAGCATTGATATTGAGTGGAGATGATTCATAGCAGCACAAAAAAATCCACATCAAGCTACTTTCAAACCTACGAATAAACTCTGGCTTTTACAGTAATTGCCAAACTTCTCCTTTAAGTCAACATCGCTGCTACTCTAATAATTATGGAGACACAATTGTAACACCATTTTGTTCATTTCTTCACTTATGTATTTATTCAAGATTTTTATATTAACATTTACTTTGTATCAGACTCTAGACCAAGCACTTTATCTCTTTCAAACCTTACCAAAACAAAACAAACTAAAAAAATTGAGGCCTATGAACTTGGTATTAGTACCCGCATTAGTTTGCTGGGGCTGCTGTTAACAAAGTACCACTAACTAAGGAGGTTCACAGTTCTGGAGCTGTAGTACAGGATTAAAGGTTTAGAGGGTTTCTTCCTTCTGAGTACTATAAGCATCTGTTCCATGACTCTCACTTAGCTGAGTTGCTGTCAATCTGTAGGGTTTGTTGGCCTTTACATGCATCACCCCCCTCTCTGCCTTTTGTCTTCACATGCTGTTGTCCCTCACATGTCTGTAGTTAAATTTTTCCCTCTTATAAGGACTCAAGTCATATTGGATTTTATTCCATTAATGACCGCCTCTTAACATAAAGGGTTATACCTGCAATTATTCTATTGTCAAATAAGGTCACATTCTGAGTTGGTGGGGGTTAGTGTTTCAGCATATGAATTTTGAGAAAACCACAATTCAACCCATACTGTATCCCACTGACAGACAAGAAAACTGAGACCTGGAACATGTGCTACCTGTGAGGGACACCCAGGGTATATTAATTCTATGTCAGCCACTATTTTAACTTGAGAGAACCAGGATACAAAGCCGTCATACTTCCTACCAAACCCAGAGATCCTGCAATGTCAGAATCACAAACACCTGACAGAGCAAAACAGAAGGCTAAAAGGGTACATAAATGCTAACATGACAGGGGGATTTGAGGCTGAGTTTAGTGTTTGTTATTATATCTGAAGGAAGTCATGAAAGGTTTAAGAGTAAGTGAGTGACAAATTCATGAAACTCTGGTAGTTACATATTGAATCAGGCACATATTTCCCAGTAAAAATAGCTTTATAAGAAGCACCTTATCTCCTTGACACAAACTCATCATCACCATACTTTAACTTACATTGCAAAATAATGCCTTCAGTGACAAGAGGCACAGCTAAGATCACTGACAAAGGTAGGGGTTTGACTCAAAGACCTCTGACTTCTCAGAAGTTCATCTTTCTCCTATACTTCATTGTAGCTTTCTATTTCTCCAAAACCAACTGGGTGTCCAAAAATTCATTCCTGCTCTGTCACTAACTACCAGGAGTTAGTATTGGACTCCACAATTTAAGGATTTTAAGATTTAAGGATTCAGTCTCACGAGTGATGAAATGAACTGGAGTTGGAAAACTCACATATATACATGATCACAGAAACATTTAACCTTGTTACTTCTACAACTCATCTGTTGATATCACCTTTCTGGGTCATCTTTTTCTCTAATCTTAAAATTGTGTGTGTGTGTATGTGTGTGTACACATGTGTTTTATTTCATATTTGATTGATGAGGAAGTTAAGATGTAGTGGCCTTCATTGGCTTGCCTATATCAATATTGGGGCCAGGACTTGAATACAAAACATCAGAAAACTAAAGCAAGGTTTGACATCGAAACTACCTATGGGCTATGTACTTGTTTTCAGTTCATTTTTTCCTCAAAAATGGTTATTATACCCTATGAAATCTGAAGGTGTTTCAAATGCAAAGAAGGAAGCATTTTCTTCCACAAAAATGTCACAGTCTATCTGTTAGAATACTGATTCTAAGACTCTCGTATGATTTGAAAATAGACAACCCCATAATCAGACCAACCTAGTCTTCTCTTTGTGTTAAGTGGAGATTACTTACCTGGCTGAGGTCTCACTACTGCCCTAGCTCTGCTCAGTGATGGAGCCCTCCAGTCCCTCAAAGCTGCAGACACTTCTCCAGTTCACACAGCTGCTCTTTAGCTATCATTCATATCTCTTTCTTCCTTTCCTCTGTGAAGAGTTAGTCTCTTTTCCAAAACTAGACTCCTTTCCCCGTCAGCCTATGTTATGTTTGTGTCGGTCTTCCACTACATGTGCTAGTTGGTCCAAAGGTGCACCAACCTTTGTCTGACATGTAGGTGTCCATGGCTTATTGAGTAGTTCTGCAATGAGGTAAAAACAGGGCTATATGTTTTAAGGTAAAATTGCAACACGAGGGCAAAATTTTACATTTCAAATTCACTTAATATTAGTACATTTTCTTGGAATGGGCACTCTATACTTCCTTCTTGCTCTTTCCCTGGAACCTACTCTTGCTCTTGCTCTTCCTTTTGGCTCCTATACTCCCTTGTCCTTTTATTTTCTAAGGTATTTCTTTCCTATTTCCACTTCTGATACTAAGATGTACCATTTCTGTTAAGTTCTTCCAACCACAAATAGTTTGTCTATGGCTTTCACAGCATAATAAGTATTTTGGATGGAGATGTCAAATGCACTCATGTAACAAAAGCCAGTCTTTCTTTTCCTCTCCAACTAGGTTTCCCAGTGATACTCTCACATAAAAAGACCAACTTAGGAAAGAGGAACTCTCAGGCTCTTCTTACCATTTTAACTGTTTAATTGGACTAGACTAGCATCAAAAAATCCTTGCTTTGGGGGAAAAAGTCTAGCTTTACTACCAGCTGGACCTGTGGCTTATTCTGGCTCTACAACACCCTAGTCTTTTGACTTAGTAAAAGGTTCAAGACAGAATTCACACACACAAATGTACATATAACATTTGTTTCTAAGCTTGACATGTGTAACAGACATTAAACAAATATTTGCTCTTTATTTATTTCTCAATTTCAATCCCCCCTCTCTCATTTCATGCAGAAAATTCCTGTGATAAATGGCACTTATACATACAGGAAAAGAATACACAGGAAAATATTAATTCCTCCAGGGGCAACAAGGTATGTTGTTATCCTTTTCAGAACCCTGGACTTTTTTTCTCCCTAATTAGCCACAAATAATTTCATAGAAGTGTTGTTTGGCATAAATACCCTACTCTTTCGATATTTTTCTTCTTCTCCATCTCCTCCATCCTAGGGTCCACAAAGCCACAAACATTTACTGAGCTCCTAATGTGTGCTGGAAATTATGCCCTGGGGTATTTAATGACGAGGAAGACATTATCTGGGTTCACAAATGACTCAATCTGTTCAGAAAAACAGCCACACACAGACAAACTTCATAGTAAGCTCTGCTGGGAAGGGAATATTGCCATGGAGAGGCTGGAGTCAGGGAGAACAGTGGGCAGGCTCTTGTGAAAGTTGGGGTAAGGCATGAGATGGTCTGAGCAAAGACAACTACATGGGAGAAGGTAATATGGGACTTAGAGTGATTTCTGGGGTGGAAATCTGAAGAAGAGGGGGAGATACCTGATTCCTTCAATGCAGGTCAGCCAACACTGTATGGTTTTATGTTCAACAAAGCCCAGAAATGTGAGAGGAGAAACAGATTGGGAATGATTGTGATAAAGCCAAGTTTGGGGATAAGGAGTTGAACTCTTAAAAGTTCAAGTGGTACCATGTGTGGGCAGTTGGAGATTATAGTTTTGAACTCTAGGAAGCTCAGGGGCTGGGTTAAAGCAAACATTCATAATATTCATGATGAATTAATTAATAATAAAAGCACAACATTCCCATATTTTGAACATATGACCTTTCCCTTCTATCACAAATAGACAGTATGCTGATACCTAGATGAAGTATCTAAATTCACTATTTCTGGGTATATTTATATCAACCTTTTCCTCCAGAGTATCTGGTTCAACAATTAGGAAGTAAGTGCAGCATTTCTTCTGTCATCAAAGAAACAGATTAGAAGAAGCATATTAAAGTATAACAGGAAAGAATAAATAGAATTAGAGAGTGAGAGTTCCTACATTATTTTATCTAATTCTGGATCCTTGGCAAACCCTTCACACATGGCTCAGTTATCACCTCCATTTTGAGGTGTAATGTGATTTTCCTTTCCTCCACTTGTCTCCAACTCACGCCAACTCCTCAAAAAAGCAAACACTTCTATGTGACTTTTTAAAAACCTTTAACATCCAATATCCCCAGCAGATCTCTCTTTCAAATACTAACTAAGCCCAACCCTGCTTAGCTTCCACCATCAGACAATATGAGATGCACTCAGGGTAGTATGGCTGTGGACTTTCTTTGTGAATTGTGTACTTGACATGAATTTAAAACCAGAAATATCATAGACCTGCAGGATATAATATTGGCAAGGCACTTAATATCTCTGAGCAATAATACTTAATTATAATACATGTAACTGATACCTACTAGCCATTAAATACATGCAGTCAGAATGGATAAGTTTAATTTCATGGCGATATGATAAGGTAGTGGTTTTCAAACTTTTTTATCTCACAGTACACTTGAACCTATACTTAAACTTCCACAGTACACTTAAATTATATTGATCAAAAAATATATATATACTTACTGTGCTTTGAATTTCTTTGAAAAATAATTAATGAACTTTCAAAATTTTTGTAGCAAATCTAATATCCTCTCTAGCACACTAGTTGAAAATCACTATCATAAGGATTAGAGACAGAACTCAGACAATCCCTGATCCAAATCAGGGGTTCAATGACAGCTAAGATCGTCATAAATGTGTCTATGATTGTATTCATCCACTCTTTCAAATTTATTTTGCTTTACTCTTTTGTCTCACTATGAATTATAAGCTCCTTATGGACAATACTGTCTATCACTGTGTTTGTATTGCTTGGACTTAGTAGACACTCAATAAATATTAGGTGGAATTGGCCAGCGAGGAAGGGCCCAATGTTTTTGGTCTGGCTGTCCTTACTCTTAAGAACCACAGTTCTAGGAGAGAGAGAGTGAGCCAGAATAAGACAAGCAAAAGGAGCAAGTGAGAGAGAAGGGAAAGGAGAGTTTCTTACCCATGGAACTCATACACAAAGAGTCTGTTCCAAAATCAACTTCCCTCAAGAACTCTGGGGCTCATACATCTTCAATCTTTTCCCCTACCCAGTCACCTAGCGAGCTTGTTTATCCAATGTGTGTCCTGATTTTTCACTTTAATGATTAATCTCAGTGGCCAGGCCTTTCTTCTCTAGAGCTCTCTTGCTCTTACTGCCTTCTTTGAGCTCATGGTCATGCTTTATGTAACATAATTACATATCAGGTTGCCTCCTCAGTTCCCATAATGCAAGAGGTTACTCTTAATTGCAGTGAGTTCTTTTAAGTTTCTGCTTATTTTTAATTATGAATGCCTGGAGCTGGCAGGCCACAGTATAACTTTCAGCTCAAGAGAAAAGAAAATAGCAAGCCCAAAAAGCAGAGAAGATATAATAGGAATCCCATTTTCATGCAAATTGTCACAATGACCAACAAATGTGTCATTCCTACATTCCTGAGAGGGGACACTGGCCTTTGAAAATGTCTAGTTCCACACTTAGGAGAGATTTAGATAAAACTGGCTCATTACACCATAGTTGCAGACTCTATAAACATATCAGTAACTCAATTCCTTTACCTATGTTTATGGCTCATTTCTGATATTTTGACTGGCAGGATGGGCCTTAAGCAATACTTTTACTTTTTGAAAAACATTCTGCCTTCAGGAAACCAAATGCCTCACTTAGTGCCTAAGATGATATCCTTTCAATAAAAAGTTCTTGTAGCTACTCTCTGTGTGTAAAAATTTTCTCTTCTCCCATTGTCCCTGTGCTGCAGGCAGATATTATTATTTTTTTAATTTCCTAGGTGGCTGGTGCAGCATTGAATACCACACATGTGACTTTATTATTATCATTTTCTAACAATAGTTTTAAAGTATTATTAAAATGAACTATTTAATATTATAAACCAACTTTTAATTACTGCAAGGCTGCCAAGTATCTAAGTATATCCCTGCCAGTTTCCATACTACAAAAATCCAGAGTGGCTCAGTTCTCTCGGAAAAGACAGGTGAAAACATGTACTCAGTTGCTGCTGATCAGGTGGCTCCTCCTTCTGTCCTCATCTGTCTCTGCTTGTGAGACATCCAGGAGGGTTGGAGGGCAGGAGAAGGAGAAAATATTTTGTATTGACCTAGTGACTACCAGTGGACTATCACCAGCCATTCCAGGGAATATATAAGTGCTTTATTCATTGTTTTTCATTTAAGTCAGAAATGACCTTATGAAAACAAAATTATCACTAGCCCTAGTTTTCAGATGAGAAAAGTGAGGCTCAGAGAATTCAGGTAAGTTCCAAATCTATTGTCTTGGTTTGTGTTCATGAGAAGCCGAGACTAAGACTAAGAGTAGATCACACTAGGTTGGCAGAACACACCTCCAGAAGGGAAGTAGTGAGACAGGAAAGGGAGAGTATGTTGCAAGGAGGGCTTTACCAAGCCAGCTGGGCTCACCATAGCTCACTCCAACAGCAAAACCCTGGTTTCTCTGGGTTGTTCCATCTGAGACATAAGGGACCTGGAGCAATATTCACGAACTTCTGTCATCACTGCTTAAGGGCTGCTCTCAAGGACATGTGCCCCTTCTGATCTTGCAAGTGGCTGGGCAGAGTGGTTCCATGCCTGCTACCAAGAAGGTGCTCATTCAAAGGATTGCACATACAGGCTTATGGAGTCAGTGGTCACCCATTGAAGTGGTTTGGCCTCAGAAATATGATGAAAGCAGGGACCTTTGCTACAGACACCTAGCTTCTCAAGGACAGAAGAATTCAAACCCATGATTGTCTGACTCCAAAGCCTATGCTGATTCTACTAGATACACTATGTCACATACTTATAGACAAGGCATGATTACATATAACTGGATGGTCATTAGTCTATCTTTAGGATCTACGTCATGCACACAGAACTGAGTTAATTATAGTTGCCATTGTCAGGACACACACTGAGGTCAGAGCCTTACAATACAGATAGATGTACCTCCTCTTCCCATAACCCTCTCACCTCAGGAGAGGACACACCACCTTGACCCCACCCCACAATCCTACTGCAACCCATGAAGAGGTAACACACCCTGTGATGGCTGAAAGAAAGTCCCCACACGGCTAATGCATCCTGTTTCCTAAGGAAGTAGTATCATCAAAAAAGTCTTGTCTCATTCTCTGGGCCATCATACCACCAAGAGTTGCTGGAGGAAAGATTTTTCCTAGGTCTTCTGTATTAAACAATTATCTACTTCCTTCTAGGAGGGTCTCAAGACAAAGGACAGCGCCTATTGCCCCTTGAAAATCTGCTGCTTACCAGAGTCTTCCCATCTTTACCATCACTCAGGTCTTTCTTTCATTGTGCATTCTGAAACTTATGGTCACTGGTCAGCTCACTCCTGTGATTTCTCAGCTACTTTCTCAAAGTGCCTACCTTTCACCTCTTGCCCTACTTGTCCAGCACCTGCAGCTGTCTTCAGTGGGGCTATTTTTGCTTTTATTGCCACATTTGGGACTGGATATGATGTAGCTGTCCTTATATCTCTTTGTTCTTTCAAATGTTTTCCTTTTCCCAGTTTTGGAAAGTGTAAGAAAATAAATTTCTGTTTTTAAGCACCCAGTCTATGGTGCCTGAACCTGACACACTTACATATCACTACTACTAACCCTATCAACACCTATAACTTGACCCTGGCCACAATTCTTTCACCATTCCCTTCATTTCAGCTCACCTACTTTTATACCACTACTTTACCCTCCTTAATCTTAATTAAAATATTTTATACTCCTTTTATTTTATGCCCATTTACTCTCTTCCTTTACTACTTCCCTCCCTGCTTAGCTTAGGCATCATAGTGCAGCACTGTAACTACTCCTTTGCAAACATAGTCAATTCTTTTCCCTCCATCCTACTTTCTTGGCACAACCATAAACTTATTTAAATCTAATCATCCCACCAACTTTATTCTTTCACCAGAGCAATGAGGAATTCTTATAGATACACACAGCTTCATTCATTGGTCTCACTTTAAAAGTCTGACCACATATCCCAGTGGGTATTCAAAAATGCCTGATGATCCTACTGCCTTTTAAAAATAATTAATCTTTCCACTCACTGGAGGAATAGCTTACGTTTTTGTCCATTATGCTATTCAAGTCCATTTCTTCTTCATTTTCATTACTTAACATGAGAATATAGAGACAACTAGACTTTCATGCATTAAGTCATCACTGATGCATGCATTCCACAAATAGTTGGCCTATAATCTGTCAATCATTGCTCTAAGCAAGGGGGATACTGTGGTCAACAATGGATGAAAACCTTTCTGTCTTACTGCTTTTATTTCAGCACAATATCTACCATTCCTCACTGTATGCTACTCAGTCTCTCTGCCCTCTTGTTAGAATGCATGGTCCATTCTCTCGTATAAGGCCAGTCCTCCACTGGAGGCCTGTGTCCTATCTCCTCGCACCTCTGGGACCCCGCTCCTGCAATTATGTCCCCTATCCCCAGCATCAATTTTGGCTTTTCTATCAGATTATTTCTAACACTTTACAAAAAAGCTCTAGAATCATCTATCTAAAAAATAAAACAAGCCAACAAAACTCTTTTATGACCTCGTAATCCCTTCCAGTCATTGCCTCATTTTTCTGTTCCTCTACACAACATTTCTTCAAATAGTCATCTATAGGCAACTATTTTCCCTTCCTAGCATTGCATTCTTTTTTAGACCACTCTCCTTTGGCTTTTTCCTGGAAACTTTTGTCACTTCCATCAGTGACCTCTGAGCTGGCAAATCTTACGGACACAATGCAGCACTCCCTCCTTGCATTTTCTAAGCTTTATCAGCTCATCATCTGTTTAGCATGCAAATATGAAGCACCAGGGATCAGTTGTGGAAATACTATTCTTCTCTGTCCACATTTTCTTTTTAAGTGATCTCTTGTAGGCTATAGCTTTAAATAATCTCTATGTGTTAAAGGTTTCTAACTGGGCTCTTTCCTGGGGTTCAGAGTCTTGGCCCTGGATGCCTACTGGTTATTTCCACATTGATGTCTACAGTGCACCTCAGACTTTATCACTAATAATGCTTGCTGTGTCCCAGGCATCTCTCAACTCCTTAGGAAATGGCACAATCATTGTTCTAGCTGATTAAACCAAAACCTGAGTTTTTTGATACCGCACCTTTTCTTAACTCCCAGACTGATAATAAATTCACTCCTGTAACTAATATTTATTCAGCACTTAGCATGTTCTAGGCCCTAAGGATGCTGATATTAACAATACAAATATTAAATACTTGCCACACAAATTCTTACTCTCATAGAGCTTATATACTTGTCTTTTGATCTTCTTGAAAATACATGCCACATTTATTCACTATTCTCCATCTCCATGTCAACCATAAGCCACCACCCCTACTCTTTGGAACAACTCCCCTGGCCTCCTTATTCTTCCCCTCACTTCCATGCTTGGCCCTTTATAATCTATTCTTTACACAGTAGCAGAGTGACCCCTTGAAAACCTTGCTTATATTGCCCAAGGGCTCCCCATTGCTCTTGCAATAAATTATAAGATTTTACTCTTACCCACCTGTCTGACTCCCCTGCTCCAGGTCTCTCCTTTATCCCCCAGATCCCAGGCACACTCACTTTCTTCCCACCCTGCTTCTGAACTACAGCATCGGCTTTCTACCCTGGTGTTCAGGACTTAGGGTCAAGGTGAGCTTTTCAAGGAATCCTTCCCTGATCATCAAATATCCTGTTACATTTTCATTGTTGTCTTCCCTAAAATCCCTTTGTATCTTAGTGTCTTAATTATTTTATTTTTGTCATTTATGTGATTAATGTGCTCATATTTTCTCCTCTGAATTTACTTATGTGTTAAGTCTAAGGCTTCCATTACTTTTCATTATTGTATCCTTCAGTATATTATAAACAGTAACTTGTGCATGGTAGATAGGAAGGAAGGGAGATAGGCGTAGAAGAAAATAAATTGCTTGGGCTGGAGGAGTTAAGATTTTGGTGTTTGTATGCTAGTTTTGTTACTAGCTACTGTGTATGGCGTTGGATGCAACATTTTCTTATGACTCAGTTTCCACATTTATAAAATTACAACGTGAATGGTGGAACTAGAAAAGCCTGGTTCTTTTTGTTTGTTTTGTTTTGTTTTTATTTTTTATGTTCTGGCTCTGTCCACTGCTGGGTATATGACTTTGGAGAAGCTATTTAAACCTATTCTATATATACAGAGAAAAGTCGTGAGAATTAAATAAACTATGGAAACACCTAGCATGGAGCCTGGCACACATGAACACACCAGAAATCCACATTCTTTTCTTTCTTCCTTTTCCTGTGATAAACTGTGATTAGCAATGATCCTTAAGCTCAGCAGCCCCCAGCTAGAGATGAGAGAAGCACCTATCAACTTAGAGGGCAGAAATTCTTTTTTATTTTGTCCTCATTTTATGGCACAATGAGGTCCCAAAAGACATTTCCAGTTTTGCTCAGCCACAAACTTGACTCTATTAAGCCAATTAAATTAAACAAACAATTAAAAAGAACACCACCAAGGATGCACACAGAGCAGACACTTAATATTTATACTCAGAAGAAAGAGGTTTCCAGTAAATTCTGCAGATGGTCAGCCAGTCTTCCTTCCCAGCCTCGTTGCACTGGGTGGAGGGAGTACAAATGGGAAGGAGAAGATGCAGTGAGAGCTCCAGGGACTCCTTCCATCCTTGCAGCCCTGGGGCAAAACTGGGGCTTCTGGAGGAATTCGATGCTTCAGGGAATCTTGTACCCAGATATAAGCCACAGCTGCTCTGAGAGCTCCTACCTGACTCTTTGCCTTTGTCTTCTCAGGGAAGGAAAAGAGTCTACATTTAGTGAGTCCAATATCTGTCAGCCACATTCCTAGGTGATATATAAGCTTCACAACACTTTTGACATTTTACATTTGTTGAGTTTCTACTATACGCCAACCATGCTGACAGGCATGTCTCATACTTCATCTTCACCTCCACAGTAAGCCTGAAAGAAAACATAATTGTGCACCTCACATAGATGGGAAAATTATGGTTTAGAGAGGTTAAATAACTGCTAGAAGTCCCTCCATCAGGGAGTGATAGAACAGAGATGGAAAACTAGGTTATGTGACTCTGGGACCCCAAACATGAACCAGATTAATTAAGTCAGAAGGATGTTCACAGAGCTCATGTACACACAGTACCTGATTTGTTTTCAAGTTATCTGAATTTGAGGTTGTATGGTTTCCCAATATGCAACAAGCATCTTCTCTTTAGAGCCTCTAGTCCCATTGTTCACATCACTGAAATGCCCTTTTCTTTTATGCCGAAATGTGCATATTGTGCCTCATCCTGTCAAATCTAGAGTAACAATTGCAGGCAGTATGTTTTGGTGAGTAAGAGAGCAGCCTTTTGAGTTAAATAACCAGATAGTACTTGGAGGATTAAATGAGATGGTATATGAAAAGTGCCTGGTATATCCTGGCCTGTACAAAGGTCAGTTGCTGTTATTATTATTTACTTAAGTTCTCTCTCCCGATGGAAATAGTCTTTCATCTTTTTAAGTAAGCTCTCCCACCTCTGGCATTCCAAAGAAATTTAGCTGACTTTTCTCCTGCTACTGAGCATTTCTGCCATGCTTATTTTATATTTCTCCTTCTCTCTTATTTTCCATAAAAATCATATTTTCCTAAGGATGACATCTGGCTGTCTATTTTGTCTCTCATTATATCTAGAATATAGTGTTGTATGTAGTTTGAGATTAGGGCATACTTGTGAAAGAAAGCAAGAAAGAAGGGAAATAAAAGAAAGAAGATAAAAGAAAGAAATAAAGGAGGAAGGGAGAAAAGAAGAAAGGAGAAAGGTAGAAGATAGAGGGAAAAGGGGAAAAAAATAAGAGAAGTAAGAATGAAGGACACAGAGCACAAAGGCTGAACACAGTGGAAAGTTATGTCTAAATTCAGTGGGGCTTAGTAAATAACAATAATAATAACAAAAATCCTGATCATTTAAATCACCATACCAGCATACATCTGTGATACAAACACAACAACATACATTTGTGAACATCTCTCTTCTGCCAGACAGTATTCTAAATCATTTCCCATATTATTTCAGGTAGATATCCTGGTCATCTAAATTGTGTAAATGAAAAAATTGAGGCATAGGAGTGTCCCTATCATATCTGGACACCCATAGTTAATTTGAGTAGTTTGACTCCAAAGTCCAGCATTATACCACCATTACACTGTAGGTTTTTGTTCTTGTTTTTTAATTGTCTGGCAAGCTGTTTTCTGAATTTGTTTCTCTGAATACTCACAACACTCCTATGAATTTGCTATCATCACCCCAACCTTACAGAACCTTTAAGATTTTTATTTTCATACATTTTCATTGCCTGTCAGTGTGGGCGTGTGACTCATATTCAGCACCCCCTGACTCGAATTCCAGTGGACTTTCTCCACTTGTCTATATAGGAATGAATGTCCTCCGTGTCTGCAGAAAGGATAGCAAACATGCGATGGCACAATTAATCTTTAGGTGATCAGGGCATTCGATTTCTACCTATGTAACAACAGCAATCATGGAATCTTAATGATTTATTTAACTTATTTACTTCAGATTTCTTTTTCTTTTTCCACTACTAAATCGGAGTTGCTTGTGAGTATGGAAATGTGCCTTTTTCATTTCTATATCCTCACTTTATAGCCCAATATTTATGGCTCAAGACCATAAATATGTAAAAGAATGAATAAGTGGAGTTCCTAGAAAGTTTCCTCTCATACTGGATTAAGACTCTCATACACATTGTGATGGAGAAGGCGAGATCTGCTTTGAACTTGAAGAAAAAAAGATAATGGAGGCCTGGAAAGGAGGATTCTTATGGCCCCAATGCTGTGATTAGTTTTAATGCTTCCTTAATAATCTCTTGTAAACTCTCACTTGATGGACATACAAATTTTGTCTTACATGTTATTGCATGTTATGAACACGCTTTGGTCAGCAGGAGTTTGGCACCAAGGAGAATTATTGGAAAAAGAACTGGGATACTCATGTTAGTTGTCCTGAACTGTGAAACAGCTGGAACCATGAGTGCTTTCCCCTTTCCCAGGGGAAGGGATTGCACCTGAGTTCAGCTCCTCATGGAACTGACAATTTCCAACTTGACACTCGCGGTCCTGAGGTCATGTTATTTGATGGATGTTTTTTTCAGACACAGCCTGAAAACATTTGGCACACAAACCCAAACTCTCCCTCCCACTGAGGTGGCTGAAATCACATTTGCCCTACAGGAATATGAGGGGGCATATTCTTATCCTGGAAGGCAAACTCATGTCATATCCAGTAGGATGTCTGGCTCCAGAAAAATTCCATATGATAATAAACAGAAAATGGAGGGAGATTTATCATATGTTTGGCAGAATAATAACCCTAAAACATATCCATACTCTAATCCCAAAGCCTAAAAATATGGCAAAAGGGACTTGGATGTGATTAACATGAGACAGAAAGATCATTGTGGATTATCTCTGTGGGTCAAATTTTATCATGAATTCTTAAAAGATGAGAATATCTTCTAATTGCAGTCAGAGAGTTGCAACACGGAATTTAACCCACCATTGCTTGCTTGGAAGATGGAAGAAGGGGGCCAAGATGACTCAAGGAATGTGAGTAAGATAAAGAAATGGATTCTCCTAAAGTCTCAGAAAGGAACACAGCCCTCCCAACACTTTGATTTTCACCCAGTGAAATCCATAATAGATTTCTAATCTACAGAACTGTAGGGTAACAAATCTGTGTTCAAAGCATCAACTTTGGTATTTGGGATGAAGTAATAAGAAACAAGTACAGATCATTTCTTCTTGTTGATGTCTGTTAAAAATTTGTCTTATTACTTAAACTCTGTGATGTGGAACTCATCCTGAGCCTTGATGAATAAGAGATAGTTACCAGGTCCATACCTTTTCTAATTTTTTTTTTAAATTGTTGGGGATTCATTGAGGGCACACAGAACCAGGTTACATTGATTGCTTTTGTTAGATAAGGACCCTCTTATAATTGTATCCCACTCCCATCATACCTTTCTTAAACATTAGTTGTGTCATGTAAAAGTTATGAGTGAACACTTAAAAAAAAACAAAAACAGTCATTGGTGGCTTTGCATGCAGATTCAGTAAAGGTTCATTGGGTATACATGTGTGTCCCTGCCACATTTTCCCTCTATACACCTGCACAAAAACGTTATAATCTATTGCACTGGAAGATTGCAGGATTGAATGAGAAACACATATCAGAAGTCAATGCCAGAAAGACAGCAACGGAGTATAAGACAGAGTCAATGATCCAGGAGGAGGACATGTTCAGTACTGTCACCAGGAACTGCCATAATCCAAGAGGAAAAGGGACGCTGTTAAGAGCAAACTGAAAACAGGGGTTTTACACTGGTTACAGGAAAGGAGACAGAAGTTATAAGAGCAGACATTTAGGAAGCCATCCACCAAATCGGTGTCCTGTCTGGATGGGGTCACTTCAGCCGTGGTGGGTTTTCACCAGTTCAGTGTCATTTTGAGAGGACCACTTGTTTTCCTCTGCTGTCACACCAAGACTTTGCTGCCCAGCTCTCAACACTTACGATTCAGCAGTCTCCAAGTTCTAGTTTTACAAGATGAAAAGTGGAATGAGGGCCACTCTCAGGGATTCAGAGATTGTATTCACACAGCTGGTGAGCATGCAGTTAACAGGTAAAAACCAATCAATACTTTTACCTTGTCATAGTTGGGCAAAGGCTATGAAGAAAATTTGTGGGCACATTTCTCTCTATTTCCTCTTTAACTTAATTCTATGCTTAGACATTGCTATGATTTGAATGTGTCCTCCAAAGTTCATGCTTGGAAACCTAATACTTAATGCCATAGTGCTATGAGGTGGGTCCTTTAAGAGAGGTTTCGGTCATGAGGGCTCTAATGAATGGATTTATGCCATTGTTGCTGGAATGGATTCCTGATGAAAGGATGAGATTGAGCCCTCTTGTACTTGCCCTCTCTTGGCCTTCTACTTTGTGCTATGGGATGACTCCACAAGAAGGTATTTATACATTTATACAGATGCAATTTCTTTCTTTCTTCTTTCTTTCTTTCTTTCTTTCTTTCTTTCTTTCTTTCTTTCTTTCTTTCTTTCTTTCTTTCTTTCTTTCTTTTTCTCTATCTCTCTCTCTCTTTCTTTCCTTTCTTTCTTTCACAGAGTCTCACTATGTGGCCCTTGGTAGAGTGCTATGGCATCACAGCTCACAGCAACCTCAAACTCTTGGGCTTAAGTGATTCTCTTGTCTCAGCCTCCCAAGTAGCTGGGACTACAGGCACCTGACACAACACCCAGATATTTTTGTTGTTGTTACAGTTGTCATTGTTTAGCAGGCCTGGGCTGGGTTCAAACCAGCCAGGCCTGGGTAAATGTGTCTGGTGCTCTAACCACTAAGCTCAGGCACTACCCTATACAGGTGCAGTTGCCTTGACCTTAGATTTCCTAGCCCCTAGAACTATAAAAATGATTTTTTAAATAAATTACACAATCTGTGGTATTCTGTTACAGCAACACAAAACAGAGTGTTATAAGACAGATATATACAAACTTTTCCTTCTTGAATGTGCCTCTCAAATAAATTTGTCATAAAGCAAGGGAAGGAGGATAACCTTCGAACCAAAATTCCTTGTTCAAATTCTAGAATTGCCACTTCCTAGATATACAGGGAGTTCATAACTTTATGGACACTCTGCATATCCTTAATTAAATTACCTAGTCTTTTTAAAAAACCCTTATAAAAATTACTATGTAATAATTCCCATTTCTCAGACTAATCTGAGAAATGGGAATTATTACACAACAAATGGGCTGGTAAGAGGATTGATATAAGAATTAAATAAAACAATAGATTAAGAATTCCTAACATTCTTATGCGATGAGAGAGGAGCAAGATGGCAGCCAAGTAATGGCTTCCTTGCAACTAGGCACAGTGAGACTGGGGAGAGAAAACTCCAGGCATCTCTGGCTGGTGGTATCTGCCCAGAAACATCCCTATGGGACACAGGGAGTCAGCGAGAGACTTCTGGACTCCATGAGGAGGACAAAAGCAGTGGAAAACTGGCAAATGGTTGCATGTGTTTGTCCGGTCTAATCCTACTGGCAGCTGTAGGTATAGTAGCAATGAGATTACACACTGGAAAGGCCTTACCTGAGAGCTGTTTTTTTTTTTTGTTGTTGTTGTTTGTTTTTGGGCTTGATGCTGGGTTGAACTACCTTGGGAAAACTTGGGCAAGAGTGCAGAGGACTTTAAGCATTGCCTAGGGCCCTGGACTGCACCAACAGTTTTAGGCTGCAGGATGCATGGAGCCATTGTGGGAGAACTGCTCCAACAAGCTCCACCCTCAGGGTTGAAGAGTGAGGATCAAGCAGGAGACCTTGGATGAGTAATCTAGTGACTGAGATGCCTTACAGCCTTGGCCCTCAGGCGCATAGACTGAGATCAGTTTTGGCATACTGGGTAAGCAGGCAGCCACTTCAGGAGTGACCCCCAAGACAAGTGCTTTCCTGGGAAAGCTTCTGCTTATCCAAGGTTAACAGCCTATAATGGCTTTTAAGCGGCTGAGGAAAGATTTAGGCTCACCATAATGAGGGGTTTGAGAAATCAGCATAGGCTTCAAGTCTCCATCTCATATAGCTGTATCAGCATTGTAAATAACATCTCATATCTCAGAAGATGACCCGTTACCCAGACAATATTCAGCAAGATATATATACTGCTTTTTCTCCTTTTATAAAATTTCACCATTTTCTCTCTAGAATTTCTTTTTTCTTCATTTTTCTAGTTTAAATATAATTTTCCATTGTTGCCTGCTTTAACGATTAGAAATTCATTTTTGCTAGTGTTTCTACCCCTATTATTTGGTTTTTCCCCCAATTTGATCCCATAAAGTTTTCTGTTGGCTTGTTTTGGTTGAATTTATAGCATTTTTGTCTTTCTTCTCTACTTGGTGGAGGTGGGGTACTGTGTCTGAACAGGCTGGCAAAGAGCTGCTGACCACAAGGTAACCACCCAACCTGGAATCTCCAGAGGTTGGGGGTTTTTAAGGTTGAGTCAAAGTGCCCTACTGTACACCTATGTTACTGCTGTCTCCCTCTTTCTATGCCTCTTTTCTTTTTATCAATATTCTCTTTTACTCAGCCGGTCTCCTTTCTCTTTTTTCTTTTCTTTTCTTTCTTTTTATTTTAATCTTTCTTTCCTTGCTCTTCAGTCTTCTCATCCTTCTGGTCCTGTATCAAAAGGATTCATCAAAAACATAGGCCAGTGGTGTGGTAACTTAAAGAGCAAGAGGAAGTGAAAGGAAAGTTAGTGCAAGTAAACAGATAAAAGAAAACACTCATGAGGAAGAATCAGCAGAAAAATCTTGGCAACGTGAAAAACCAGTCCAGAGAAACCCACCCCCCAAGGGACTGTGAGGTAGTTACTACAGAGGATTACACCTGTAAAGAAATGTTAGAAATGAAAGAAAGGGAATTTAGAATACAAATGATGACTACAATGAAGGAAATTATGGAAACAATGAAGGAAACTGCTGATAAAGTGGAAAATAACCAAAAGGAAATCCAAAAACAGAATCAAATAAGAGATGAACAATATGAGAAATATAAAAGGATATAGCAGATCTGAAGGAACTGAAGCAGTCAATTAGAGAACTTAAAGATGCAATAGAAAGTATCAACAACAGATTAGACCTGCAGAAGAAAGAATCTCAGAGGTAGAGTACAAAGCTCTTGAGATAACTCAGATAGTTAAAGAGGCAGAAAAGAAGAGAGAGAAAGCAGAACCTTCACTGACAGAATTATGAAGCATTCAAACATACGAGTTATAGGTAAACAGAAGGGAAAGAAGAATGCCCCAGGGGAATGGAAACCACACTAAAGAATACCATCAGTGAAAATTTCCCAAATATCACCAAAGATTCTTACACACTCCTTTCAGAGGGATATCAGACCCCAGGTCTCCTCAACTTAAGCTTCTCCAAGATGCATTGTGATAAACTTGTCCAAAGTCAACACAAAAGAAAAGATTATTCAAGCTAGCAGGAGTAAGTGCCTGTTGATCTACAGGGACAAATCCATCAGGGTGACTGCAGACTTCTCTAATGAAACTTTTCAAGCAAGAAGACAATGGTCATCTAGTTTTAATCTACTTAAACAGAAAAATTTCCAGCCCATGATTCTATATCCTGCTAAGCTAAGCTTTAAAATTGACAGAGAAATCAAATCATTTACTGATACACAAACACTGAGTAAATTTGCCACAATAAGACCAGTTCTACAGGATATACTTCAAACTGATCTACACACCTACCATTGCAATGGATCAACAGCAAAGAAAGAACTCAGAAATTAAAGGACAGAACCTAAATTCCACAATGATGCAAAAGATAAAATTAAGCAATGAACTCTTACAAAATAAGATTAATAAAACAATACCTCACTTATCAATTAACTCAATAAATGTTAATGGCTTGAATTCCCTACTGAAGAGGCATAGATTGGCTGACAGGATTAAAATAAACAAGCCATCCATTTTCTGTCTGCAGGAAACATATCTAACTTCAAAACACAAATTAAAACTCCATGTTAAGGGTTGGAAGACAATTTTTCAGGCAAACAGAATTCAGAAAAAAAGAGAGGTTGCAATCTTATTTTCAGATACATGTGGATTTAAAGCAACTGAAGTAAAAAAAGACAAAGATGGTCACTTTATATTGGTCAAGGGAAAAATACAAGAAGAAATTCAATTCTAAATATTTATGCATCCACCTTAAATGCTCCCAACTTCTGAAAATAGAACTTACTCAGTCTGAGCGATATGATATCCTGTAGCACCATAATAACAGGGAACTTTAACACTCCTCTTACAGAGCTGGACAGATCTTTTAAACAGAAATTAAACAAAGATGTAAGGGACTTAAATGAGACTCTAGAACAACTGTGCTTGATAGCTGCATAAAGAACACTCCATCCCAAAGATAAAGAATATACATTCTTCTCATCACCCCATGGGACATTCTCCAAAATTGATCATATCCTAGGACACAAAACAAACCTCAACACAATCAAAAGAATTGAAATTTTACCTTGTATTTTCTCAGACCACAAGGCACTAAAGTTGGAGCTCAACTCCAACAAAAACATTCAACCCCAACAAAGGCATGGAAATTAAATAACCTTCTGTTGAATGACATTTGGTTTCAGGAAGAAATAAAAGAGGAAATCATTAACTTCCTTGAGAACAACAACAATGAAGACACAAGCTACCAAAACCTGTGGGATACTGCAAAAGCAGTTCTGAGAGGAATATTTACAGCTTTAGATGACTGCATTCGAAAAACAGAAAGAGAGCACATCAACAAACTCACAAGACATGGTATTGGAAAAAGAAGAACAATCTAAGCCTAAACTCAGCAAAAGAAAAGAAATATCTAAAATTAAATTAGAGATCAATGAAATTGAAAACAAAAAAATCATTCAGAAAATTAATGAAATAAGCAGTTGGATTTTTGAAAAAATAAATAAAATAGACAAAACTTTGGTGAGACTAACTAGAAATAGAAAAGTAAAATCTCTAGTAACCTTAATTAGAAATGATAAAGGGGAAATAACAAATGATGCCACAGAGATACAAGAGATCATCCCTGAATACTACCAGAAACTCTATGCCCAGAAATTTGACAATGTGAAGGAAATGGATCGATATCTGGAATCACGCCCTTTCCCTAGACTTAACCAGAAAGAAATAGAGCTCTGAACAGACCAATTTCAAGTACTGAGATCAAAGAAATAATAAAAAATCTTCCACCAAAAAAGTACCATGGTCTGGATGGCTTCATACCAGAATTCTATCAAACCTTCAAAGAAGAGCTTATTCTCGTACTGCAGAAATTATTCCAAGAAATTGAGGAGAAAGGAATCTTCTCCAACATGTTCTCCAAAGCAAATATCACCCTGATACCAAAATCAGGAAAAGACCCAACTAAAAAGAAGTAATTCAAACCAATTTCATTAATGAATATAGATGCAAAAATTCTCAACAAAATCCTAGTCAATAGATGATAGCTTATCATCAAAAAATCATACAGCATGATTAAGGAGTTTTCACCTCAGGGATGCAAGGATGGTTTAAAATATGCAAGTCTATAAATGTTATTTACCATATCAACAGAAGCAAAATCAAATACCATATAATCCTCTCAAGAGATGCAGAAAAAGCATTTGATAAAATCCAGTATCTTTTTCTAGTTAGCACACTGAAGAGTATAGGCATAGGTGGCACATTTCTTAAACTGATCGAAGCTATCTATGACAAATCCACAGGTAATATTTTACTGAATGGAGTAAAACTGAAAGCTTTCCTCTTAGAACTGGAACCAGACAAGGTTGTCCTCTGTCACCATTATTATTCAACATAGTGCTGGAAGTTCTAGCCAATACAGTTAGACAAGACAAGGAAATAAAGGGCATATAAATGGGAGCAGAAGAGGTCAAACTCTCCCTCTTTACTGATGATACAATCTTATATTTAGAGAACCCCAAAGACTCAACCACAAGACTCCTGGAAGTCATAAAAAAATACAGTGATGTCTCAGGATATAAAATCAATGTCCACAAGTCAAGAGTCTTTGTATACCGCAATAACAGTCAAGATGAGAGGCTAATTAAGGACACAACTCCCTTCACCTTAGCGTCAAAGAAAATGAAATACCTTGGAATATAACTAACAAAAGAGGTGAAGGACCTCTATAAAGAAAATTATGAAACCCTAAGAAAGGAAAGAGCAGAGGATATTAACAAATAGAAGAACATACCATGCTCATGGCTGGGAAGAATCAAAGTTGTTAAAATGTCCATACTTCCCAAATCAATCCATCAATTCAATGCCATCCTTATTAGAAGACCAACATTGTAATTTCAAGACTTGGAAAAAATTATTCTGCATTTTGTATGGAACCGGAAAAAATCCTGTATAGCTAAGGCAGTTCTTAGCAATGAAAAGAAAGCTAGGGGTCAGCGTATCAGATTTTAGTCTGTACTACAAGGCCATAGTGGTCAAGAAAGCATGGTACTGGCACAAAAACAGAGACATAGACATTTGGAATCAAATAGAAAACCAGGAAATGAGACTAACATCTTACAACCACCTAATCTTCGATAAACCAAACTAGAACATACACTGGGGTAAATGGTGCTGGGAGAACTGGATATCCACATGTAAAAGACTGAAACTGAACCCACACCTTTCTCCACTCACAGAAATTGATTCAAGATGGAAAAAGGACTTAAATTTAATCCATGAAACAATAACCCTCAAAGAAGGCATAGGAAAAACACTGGAAGATATTCCCAGCCTGGGGAAGGACTTCATGAAGAAGACTTCCATGGCAATTGCAACAACAACAAAAACAAACAAATGGGACTTAATTAAACTGAAAAGCTTCTGTACAGCAAAGGAGACAACAACCAAAGCAAATAGACAACCTACACAATGGGAAAAGATAGTTGCAGATTTTGAATCAGACAAAAGCTTAATAACTAGGATCTATAGAGAACTCAAATTAATCCACATGAAAAAAGCCAACAATCCCATATATCAATGGGCAAGAGACATGAATAGAACCTTCCCTAAAGAAGACAGATGAATGGCTAACAAACATGAAAAAATGCTCATCATCCCTAATTATTAGAGAAATGCAAATCAAAACCATGCTAGATACTATCCAACCCCAGCAAGAATGGCCCACATCACAAACTCTCAAAACTGCAAAAGCTGGCATGGATGTGGAGAGAAGGAAACACTTTTACACTGCTGGTGGGACGGCAAACCAATACAACTTTTTTGGAATAAAGTATAGAGACCCTCAAAGAACTCAAGCTAGAGCTCTCATTTGATCCTGCAATCTCAGTACTGGGCATATACCCAGAAGGAAAAAAATCCTTTCATCATAAGGACACTTGCACTAAACTGTTCATTGCAGCTCAATTTACAATCACCAAAATGTGGAAACAGCCTAAATGCCCACCAACCCAGGAAT